>QLON01000566.1:0-12634 GCA_003313675.1 Termitomyces heimii | reverse complement strand
TATTTCTTAAAATTGCAAAATAAAATCAAAGCAAGAATCAAGCAGTTTGAGCCACTTTTTTATTATAAAATAGGCATATTCTGGATTCACTTTTATAGTTCATTATTTGTTTTTCACACCTTAAAAACAAGTGCTTTAAGATATTTATCTACTAAACTATATCATCTTCTTATTTTTATATAGCTGCCTATGCTTTTGCCTAGACATTTTATTACTTTGCAATGCAAAAAATGTGATTATTATGCTATTAAAAAGGTTAAAATTTAAGCAAGCTTGATATATTAAATATATAGTGAATTTCTCTAGACTTTAATTTAAATTCTGTGGCATGCAATGTTTAAAATCTCCACAATGACTACTTCTTGCTTATAGTACAGTTTTTATATAATAAAGATACTGTAAGTAATCCAAAATGTGGAATTTCATACCAGAATACAAATTTAGATATTCTTGCACAGCTTTTATACTATGTTCAAGAAGCATTTTTAGATAAAAATAAAGTGTTTCAAGCATTATTTATTTTTTTAATTTTTGCTTATAGTATATATTATTGCATGAAGTGCAATTAATAAAAAACTAATTCCTGTTATATATACTTTCTTTGCTGACTAATTTAGTTTTGAACCATTTGATTTTTTACTGAGTGAAATGCATAACTTGCATCACTCTTACTATAAACTATTAAACTTTGCTAATTGCACTTTATCAAAGTATTTATTAATTTAAAAGCTAGAGTGATTTTCATTAATTTAACAATTACATTCAATCTTAATATACTTAGTGAACTAGAATTTGTGAGAACTCAAGCAACTAAAAGCCTTTATAAGTCTAAAGTTAGTGTAGAGAAAGGAAATTAATAAGCAATCATTAATGCTGGGTTAATTCAAATATGAAGGACAAAAAAATAAGAAGTAAAATATTATAACAGGTGTAAAGCCTTTAGCACTACTTTTTCAGATCACTTTCTGTAGTATGTAGCCTGCCAAGAGCAGACAACTTCTAGCACCACAAAATAATGACTAGTTTGAAAAGAAAGAACTTTGTTCCTATAAACTAAACAAAAAATAATGAAAAGTGACATTGATAAGTTAATAATGCACTTTGCCACATGCAGCATAATAAAGTGGAAGTGATCAATGGAATGCACCAAGCCTGCTCTTTGCTTTAACTGCTGACAACTGTGCCACTACCATGCCATCAGCCCAATATTACTAATATTACCACATTAAATTAAAAAATCTATTAAAAACCTATTTAGACTTTCCTCAAGTTATAATGCCTAATTATTTCTATATTAATTACAGTAGCTCTAAAATGCTTTGCTAGACTTCTGTCATGCTTAGTATATTGTAGCAATTATGTAGTTATTTAAGGGTTTCACTAAATTACACTCCATTTAACTTTTTTTAACAATTATTCCATATAAACACATATTATCAGGTGCACTACCTCATTAGCATATCATAGTAATTACATAATTATTAAAGAGTTTTACTGAATTACATTTATCTTTTTTCTTTTTAATAACTGTTTCATATAAAGATACACTGTTAAACATACTACTTTATTACCATCTAAAAGTACTCTAAGTTTTTGTGATCAGTCCACACCTCAAACTTATACCAGGCACCCTCAAGGAAATATTGCCACTTTTTAAATGACCAAATAATAGCCAGCATCTCCTTGTTATAAATCTTATAATTATGTCTTACAGTAATAAGACTCTTAGAGTAAAATGCTACAAGATGCCACTTATCATTCTTCTTTAACTGCTAAGAGAAGATGGCTTTAGTAGCAAAATCCTCAGTCACACAGCTGAGAAAGAGATCCAAAGTTATATTAATAAAGGTAATATAAATACAAATAATAAGTGCTAACCTAGTAGAGAAGAGAACAAGTCTAAGGAGCCACTCTGCTTATTGATAAAAAATATTCCAAAGTCAAGTCATGTAACTATTATATGTAATGTCACACCATGACATCAGTGGACATTGCCATGTTAATGTCATACAGTGTGACTAATATGACTGATATTACAGTCACAGTTATATCATGAGTTATGAGTCACATGATCACCAGGTTATGGGGCTATGTGAGTTGAATCACTTTTTTCAGAGTCTAGCAAAGGGCTTCAAGACTAATAAAGAAGTTTGTTCTCATAGTCCAGCTAGTAAGGAGTTTGACAAAGGCAGTAGAAGGCAGATGAATTAGAGTGAAAAGGCTTGGAAATTGGAAGGAAACATGGGGTAAGGGACCTCAAAAAGGGTGATTCCCCTGACAGACTTTGAGAGGCAGATGTGACCAGAGTCTAAATTCTCTTGTAAGAAGGCATTGGGCTTATCCTACTTTCTAGAAAGAGAGTATAAACCTTGCAGCTAAAGAACTTAGCATTGGGTGTGAGCTCAATAGCATGGTTCCACTACTTGTGCTCTGGCAGGGAGTCAAATGATGCCTTGGAAAAAACATCCTCAAAGTCCTGTAAGTGATGAGGAACTACATCCCAAAATAACTTAGGGGCAGAGTTAGCAGCATATGCTTGAGCTAGCTGCTGGGAGATTGTTTGGCTAGCTCAAATCTCTGCCATAGTTGGGGGTGGTCTAACAATATTGGTTATGGACCCCATCTGGGACCCATTAATTATCGGACATCGGGGGATTATCAAAAATTTCTGCGAATAAAGTCTGTGGACCCAAAATTCATTGGTTATAAGGGTTATCGGAAGCAAGGCCATCGGTTATACATACAGTAGCCGCGTGCGCACGTGGATGAGTCAGTCACGTGCCTTTGCGTAACATCGCGTCGTTGACTTGTCACACGCTCCCCAATAGATCTTATGCACCTCTTCGACGGTGTGCGCTATTTTCTCTCGACGTCGTTTCCAGATAGCCGCATCAATGAACTCTCCCACGTGCTCGACAGTAATGGCGCTTCGACTGTAGAATCGATCGATGACTCGTCCCTGACACATTTCATCACGAATTCGAATAGTTTTGAACGGTGGCAAGAGATTGCGACACGTGAAGATGAGGGAAAGCTTGTGGTAGTCACAGTGCGTTGTACTACTTCAGTTCGATAGCAATGTCCATACAAATTCATGATTTTCAGGACAAATGGATTGATAAATCTCTACTTCTTGGAAAAATACAACAGTGAGCCATCTATACCTAGGCTGTGAAGCAACAAGTAAATGTGTTCTGAAATCTACGTTCTACGTTCTAGTCCATCATTTTATTCTGCCGATCCCGCCATGATTTTTTCCGGTGTCGTTGCATGTGCTGCAGAGGTTTGTGCAGCCCTCTTCTAGAATCGACATGAGAAAACAATCATCACTCTGCAGCTTGAAGCCACAGATCTTGAAGTCCTCTCCGCCGGAGTCACTGCGTTAGGAGGACAATGGCGGACGGGCTTGACTAAAGATGTCACTCATCTATTCGTCACAAAGAATACCTCAGCGAAGTACAAAACCGCAATGCATTTTCGTGACGATACGCACGTCAAAATACTTCTTCCCCACTGGTTTGATGACGCTGTCCGCCTAGGTATCGGCGGCTTGGACACCACACCATATGAATGGCCCGATCCCCCTATGCTACGCGCCCTTGAAGCGGAGGGCGGAGAAGGTGCGAAAGCGGAGGCGATCAAGCGCGCTGCACTACATAAGCTTGACAACGAGAAGAAATCATTATACCGCACGGCCGATCTATTATTCCCTGGTGCCCCGCTGCCCAATGGTGAAGAGAGGACGTCAGTATCAAATGTAAATACCGAAAGTCCGCGGGGGAAGTCCAAGAACGTCTGGGAAGGACGCCACGTTCTACTGGGCCGTAGCTTAGAGTTGTCTGGGAGCCGAAGAGATGCCGTTGAGGCGGAGATCCGAAGAGCAGGTGGCAAGATTATATCGTATGAAGGGGGAAAGGATGAAGAAGCAGCTGCAGTTGATGAGTGCGATGTATTTGTCACAAGATTTCGCAGTGGAAAGGCTTACGTCCAGGTGTGTCTTTCGCCCTGTCTTGCTCCCCCGCCATCTTAAAGTTACCAAGGCTGTAAGACAAAATAAAACTATTGGAACTCTGCCGTGGGTGTTTCATGTACATTCTATCGGTACTCTTTCACCGCCTATGGACCAGCTCCTCTGGTATCCAGTACCTAAACGACCTATAGAGGGCTTCTCTGGACATGTATGCCCCTTCTCCCGTCCGTTTGCATGTTGCTAACCTTAATCCCGTGTACTAGGAAATTACAGTGACAAATTACACGGGCGAATCGCGTGAATATATCAAAAAACTCATCATAGCTATGGGTGCCGTATTCACTCCCAGCATGTCGGGGAAGAACACTGTCCTTATTGCTGCATAGTGAGAATATTCCTGGTTACATGCCCGTGACAATTGATCAGGATTTGAGCAGCATATCGGGACAGAAGACCGAGAAAGCCGCGTCATGGTCTATCCCAATTGTTAATCATCTCTGGCTAGAGGACTGCTTCGTGAAATGGCGAAACCTGACTGTCGCGCTTGAGAAGTATATTGTCTTTCCGCCCGGTGTGGATTTCTCTCGCCAACTTGGAGATCGTGGTGTCGGTCGTGCGGTGGAAGAAATTGGAGAAGACGATCTGGAATTCCTAGAACAAGAAGACGATGCGAAAGAGACGGTTGCATTTGGGCCCCAAAGTGTAACTGGACCCAGCTATCCAATGAGTACGCCTGGCAGCGCAAGAGATGCTCAAGAGGTTGAAGAGGTTATTCGGGCTGGTGGATGCAGGAAAGCACCCATGCAACTGGAACCTCGAGATTTTCAGGTCGATGCGCCTGCAAAAGAGGACGATGAGCCACCTGCGTCTTCTAGACCAACATCGACCCCGAGGCCCACTAAGAGCATCGTGGAACGTATACATGATAAGGGCGAGAGCGCAGCCAAAACCAGGATTAAGCCACGACCCAAAGACAAGCCCAAAGCTTTGTACGAAGACCGTAATGGGACCCTTGAAATACACAACGCGGAACGCAAGAATGGACAAACGGGGGTCACCGCTACGTACAAACAGTTGTCAACCAATACAAGGAATACTACCAGCAGTGATGATGACGTCGAAATTGTGGAGACGAGTGCAAAGAAGGCAAGCAAAAAACTCGTGAGAAGGGTGGGAGAACGGAGTGAGTCATGGATCATGGATGCGGTAGTGGTGACACCTTTGCGACCCAAGAAGACCACGCATAAAAGCAGGAATGAGGGGGAGGATGAGGAATATGCTCCGCTGAAGCCGGCGAAGCGTGTTCTGAAGAAATCGCCGAGCAAGGTAGTGTTTAGCGACGAAGAATTGCAGGAGGAAGTGGCGAAGAGAAGGTCACGGAAGAATGTATTTATTGACGACGAGGTAGAAGTAGCCGACGCTCAGAAGTCTATCACTGTTGATGCAGACAACGGGAAGAAGAGAACGCAATCGGATGAAGAAGAGTCACCAGAGAAAGCCAAAAGACACAAAGCTATGGTGGAGTTGTCGACGTCGAAAAAGAGAAAAGGGAAAGAAAGGCAATCATCCCTGGAGTCTGAGGATGAAGACGTGGTAATGTCGATGTCTAAATCAAAGACCAAGCCAAAGATGGCTGAAAAACAGCGACTAAGGCCCAAGACGATTAACAAATCCAAGGAGATTGGTGGAACCCTGACATATGCAGAAGAAGAGTTTGCTTCACCTGTACAACCCGCTGCTTCTAAAGCTCAAACATCGACTTTGAAGAAGACCTCTCCACGCACGTCAGAAGACGAAAACGAACTTCATATATTGAAACAATCCATTGGTAGACCTCGAGCTTCGACCTCCAAATCTAAGAAAGCTCCCACATTGTTTATATCGGACGAAGAAGAGTCTTCTCCGGTTAAAAGGTCCACGCCTAAATCCGGACCTTCATCTTCAAAGTCAAAGATACCGACTTTCGCGTCAGATGAAGAAGGCTCAAAAAAACAGTTTACTAAAACGTTAAATTCTGCTTCCAAGAAATCAAAAAAAGTTGCCACACCCCCGATTTTAGATGAAGACTCTGATTTAACCCCCCCACCCGTTTCTCCAGATAAGGCAGCAAAACAAAATATTCGAAGCATTTCATTGAAGTCGAAAGGCAAGAGTAAAACTGTTTCTTCTGATGAGGTCGAAGGCGAGGATGAATTGCCACATTCTGGTAGAAAGTACGCCACCAAGATGAACGAACGTGCTGTTGGTCCCGCATCTTCCATTACTCCACAGCGGACTGTGTCAGTCCTCCTGCCTGGCCTATCGCTAAGCACCAAAAAGTCTTTTCAGGTTAAGGATGCAGTTTCAAATGGTCTTTCTCGCTCAGACAGTATTCGAGTAATTGCAGGCGAACGAGCTTCAACAAGTCGAACAGCTACAGCGTCCGGCTCAGCAACCAAATCTAAACTGGAGACGGTGTCGGTACCAATCCTGAGGTCTCCTCAAGCAAAGGATGATGAAGCACCTATGATTAGCAGCGGGCGGACGAAGCGTGGAGCTGCAGCGAAAGCGTCGCAGAAGCTCCATGAGGAGATTATGCCGGATGTCTTGAATTTCCAGCAGGAGATGCGGAACGTTGGGAAGAGACGAAGTTTAGGAGCTATTTCTATGCCCGGTGGTACTGATCGCGGCAACAAACGGCACTCGGTTGAGAGCTTAAATGAAGGAGATGGTGATTCAAGAGATGCAAAACGTCAGCGCCTGTACGCATCCTATCAGAACAAAGACAAGACGCCAGTGAGCGAGGACGAGGAGGAAAACGAAACTTCCAAACCTATAAAGGCTAAAGGGAAGAAGAAACATGATGAGGGTGCAGAAGGGGCAGGCAAAATTTTAAAGGTCAAAGCTACCAAGGCGGACGATGTGAAGACCAGGTCTGAGCTTCTGAGTCACTCCGATATTTCTGACTTATGCCTTTCATATGCAGCATCGATTCAAAATCTGGTACGGTGCGGCTAATGACGACGCAAGTTTCCCTGACCGATGAGGTTATCAAGGTCTGTATCTCGATCTTCTACTATGGACTTTGTTGAAATATATGTTCAGGTATTGACTAGGCTTGGAGTCAAAATCACAGTCAAGCCCTCGGAGTGCACTCATTTACTTGCACCCCATCTTGTTCGGACAGAAAAGTTCCTTTGTGCGCTCGCGAGCGCCCCTTTCATCTTGAAGGACGAGTGGGCAATAGAGTCTGCTGCTGCCAGGAAGCTCCTCGGTAAGCGCTCAAGCTGAAATTTTTTTTCTTCAGCTGACTGGATGTGTAACTAAGATGAGCGGAATTACCTATTGCGTGACAAGACCAATGAAAGAAAGTTTGATTTCGTGCTTGCAGATGCGATATTGCGAGCTAAAGAGCTCCAGGGCACACTTTTTTCCAAAATGGTGTTTTACATCACCCCAAAGGTGCCGGTCGACATTAAACTGCTCAAGAATGTTGTGACTGCATGTGGCGGCCAGGTGATTGATTTTGCTCTTGTTGATCGTCTGACTGACTAAATATCGGGTTAGGTCAATACCCAAATACCGACATTACGAATTTTGAATGCCAATAGTGGCCGATACATTGTCTCGTGTCCTGAAGATGTCGCGATTTGGCGGCCGATTGCCTCGACCCATCCTATATATACCCATGAACTGATCTTAACGTCCGCCTTGAAACAGGAGATTGATTGGGACAACAAAAAATATAGAGTTTCTAATCCACATTTATAATGATCTTTCGGTCATTGTTCACGTACAAATGCGGTCATCCATTATGTGTGACCCACTTGTGACGTTCTTCAACTTAGTCTCTAATCCACTCCTCAGACTATTGTGTTGTGTCATATCTCCTGTGTTCCTCCTGTTGCAACCTTAACCCAGTAGTCCATTTTCAATATAAAATAAATTATAAAATAAATTATAATTATAATTATTGTAAGGTGGAGTAACAAGGGTACTTCTCACGGTTTTTCGAGATTTTAGGTATGTTATGTACTTATAGGTAAGCCTTATTTTTAGACTTTTCTTTCATATACCTTCATCTGTCTCAAAAGTGAGACAGACATATCAATGTCATTAGCAGTATGGTGAACTCCTGCTTGGCTTTAGCAACTCCTTAACCTATCATGACCATATCTCATGCCTAAGTCCTCACAATCATTGCATGATAAAATAATGTGATTTGCACCTGACTTTTGACTGCAAAACAGAATTTGCATTTTGTAAGCTTGATATTGGTTCATTTTGTATAATTTAAATTGTGCCAGATTCATGATAATTGGTGACACATGCCTTCTATATTAGTAAATATTAGTAAGCTTGCTATGAAAATATATGATCACTTAGCTGTCATTTATCTTAATCCCTGCTAGTGGCAATCTTATCAATGCAAAAAACACTGAACAAAAATATGTATATACAGGACCAAAGTCAAAATGACAACAAAAATCAGCCTAGAAAGTTGAAATGAAGAATACTAGTCAAATATGCAGAAGCACAACTTTAAAAGTTTAAAGCTGTTTTCTAGAAAAAAATACAATGTATTCTGATATATGTACAAAGAAAATCTATATAAAAGTTATAGTGAAACTTGTTTGGAATACTGTAGTTGTGATGTACTATTCATAACATTTCAAAGCAGATAAACTCCATATTTCATAGTCTATATGCATAATTTGTCTTCTTCCATATCTGTTATATTTTATTTGGTTCTGCTTTTTTCTATTTTGTTTTTCTATACTTTTAGAGCTTTTTGCTACATTTCAGCCTTTTTCAAGTTTCCGTACTCAGCAGCAATAAGATTATGTATTATAGTCTTGTGATACATGCCTCATGTCTCATGTTCCATGATCAACTATGTGATCCAAAACATGTACATTAGACTTTTGGTTGCAAAAACTTATCTTGCATTTTGTGAGCTTAATAATGGTCTGTTTGTGTGATTTAAATTGTGTCAAACTTATGACACTTATGTAGCAGCATGTGCCTGCTATATTAGTACACCTGTTGCAATAAGATATAATTGCTGTAATAGACACATCTTTTGTATATATTGTATACCTATACTTAGCACATACTTTTTTTGTTCACAGCATAACAATGCCCATATCAAAACATTACTATTACATAATTACATTAATTTTGTTTGATCTTGATTTACATAGTTAAAAACTTGGCAGCAGTCTAATTTATTTTATAAGAAGATATTGAACTCTACTATTCATAACTATATTACAGTTGCTTAGCTAATGCTGATTTTCTTCTTTGCTAGTAGCAATTTCATTACTATGTCAGATTTGCTCAGTATTTCCTCACTGTTTAGCAAGTCCAAAGACTATTACATATGCTAAGTGACAGTTCAAGGATATTACAATTCCCAATTTGCATTATATTGCTCATAAATATTCCCATAATAGATGTGAAGACTGTTTTGGGTATATCCTCTATGTGTATTCACACTTGTTTATAAGCATTGATAAGGTCAATTTTTGAGCAATACTTCACTTTAGCAATGTCTTTCCAAATCACCTCTTAATCAGGAAGGAGTGTCACATTTTTTATTATATTATCATTGCACTGCCACACATTCAGTGCTGTTTGAAGAGTCCCACCCTTCTTGAGTATGCATAGCAATGGTAGAGCTTGCATTTCCATACACAGTGACTACCATTGTGCATTAATATAGCAATTAGTCTTATCATGTAACTGCTTCTAGAGTGCATGTGGGCAGCACAGCAAGTAATACTTATACTGCTTGTTCTCATCAATGAGATTTATCTCATGATTAACTTCATACCATGGTGGAAACTCATCTTTAATTCCATTGACCATGTTCAAGAATTCCTCTTGTCATTTCTGCCACAGGCAAGGAATATCTTCTTTTTACAAAGGTAATGCCTTCTATCTTACCTGTTTCCTGAAGGGTGTTTTTCATTCCTTGATTTTACAGGCACACCCTCACTTCATACTGCTTGCACATAGTAAGCACCCAGTCCACACTGTTATTGAATACATGCAAGTATGTAGATGCTTGTAGTCCTCCTACTTTGTGAGCAATGAGAGTTCTTCCCTTATGCTTAACTAAGTAGGCCACAGATATCTTATTAATACTTGGCTTGTAATATGCCTGATCCTGACACAATCTTTGCCAATATGCATTTTGTGCACAGTTAGCTGCTACCAGCTCATTTTATTCACAAGGCATTTGAGGATCATATGCCCATTCACTTTTTGGCAATGGAATAAGTCTCTCCTATAAGATTTGTAGGTCCTCCTTTTCTGAGGCAGTACCCTCAATTATGTTCTCTGGTTGGACTATTAATATAGGATCCTTAGCCTCCTGATCCTCCAATTCATCTGGAAGCTTTATGCCTTATCCATTATAAGCATCTGCTTGCTCTTTGTCAACTCTAGAGGCCTAATACTCCTCTTCACTCATCATTATCACCTGATGGCTCAGGCTCAGCCTAGGCAGTACTCTGGCATTCTCAACTTTCTTCTTTACCATTGGTCTCTTTCTAAGTCACTTCATATAGGACTGCTATAAAGGCAACCTCTAAAGGCTGTAGCTTAGTTACACAGCTGGCAGAGGGAGATCCAAAGATGTATTAATAACAGTAAGATAGGTACAAATAATAAGGTGCTAACCTAGCAGAGAGAGATCCAAAAAGAACAAGTGCAAGAATTCACTCTGCTTGTTAATAGAAAATATTCTGAGATCAAGTCACATGATGGTTACATGTGACATCACAGTGTGACATTGTTATGCTGATGTAACTAATGTTATAGTTATAATTATGTCACAGTATAAATTGAATTACTTTTAACAAAGGCTTCATTAAAGCCCTCATTAAAAGTGATCCATTTTCCAGGATCCAGAAAAGGCTCCCAACCAATAAGGAAGTTTGTTCCCATGGTCCAGCCAATGAGGAGTTTGACAAAGGCAATAGAAAGCAGATAAATCAAAGTGAAAAGGCCTGAAAATTAGAAGAAAACATGAGGTAAGAAATCTTCAAAAGGGTGGTTCCCTGACAACTGCTCTAAACAGAGTGCTCTGGGCTGCACTGTCTGGGTCATTGATAGAAATGAGTTTGAGTTCTAGTACATGGAAAGCATAACAACAATTTAGCAAACCTTAAAGATGCACTGAATTGTGATATCAACTTTGAAGTCTTTGCATCAAACATTCACTTACATGCACTGGTACTTGCTCCAGACACCTGTACAGTATACCTCTCTTTCTAAGCTTCCTAGCTCTTCCTCCTCCATACCTCTCTTTCTTCAACCTCCAAATCTGTTCCAACACTGGTTGACAGCAGTGCTACCAACAATTAGATGCAGGACTCTTCTTTGTATACCTTCCTAACCCTATCCAGCTCTGCCTCTTTGATGGCAAAGCCTCCTCTGCAGAGAACATCATCTATACTGTTCATACATTCTATTGACCTTCAAAGATCGAACCTGCAGGGAGCTCTGAATATCAATAACAAAACTGCATAGAAGCCTTTCTTTTGTTCTAAAACTTCCAACAATCACTTGGAACGCCCCTCGTACTCCAGACGCGTCTTGCACTCAGAATCTGATAGCTGGTCTACAGTATGAAATCGCTAACCTCCCCGCTGTCACGATGCCAGGAGACTTTTATTTCTTTGGTGGACGCTTTGCGGCAGTCTCGCGCCTGGCGCAAGTGCATTTTTTCTTCATATTTTCACTCGTGCCAATTTATTATCAGCTTGATCGCAGAACATGTTGGCCGGAATGATCTTGTACAGCCTGTCATCAATTGGCTGAAAGATTCAATTGGTTATATGGTTCGTCACAACAGTAAATACGTTACAATTTGGCTGCTGATCTAACTCATCCTTAGTTTAATTCAGCATCGACCGCGATTCCAGCGTACGAGACTGGGTGGGGTGGGATCATCAATCGTGCAGGATACAACAACGTGTGGGTTGATTACGGAAATGGATATTACAACGATCATCACTTTCATTATGGATACTTCCTTGCTGCGGCAGCCGTTATTGCAAAGTACGAGTTTCTCCTTAGTGGCGGAATTATAATTCTGATCCAGTCTTTATAGACATGACAGTGGCTGGTTGAACACATACGGGCCAACCATGACGTGGTTCCTCCGTGACATCGTCAATCCATCGAGGAAAGATCCATACTTCCCTGTTGCACGATGCAGGGACTGGTTCGCGGGTCATTCGTGGGGTATACATATGTTTTTCTTCGGGTGTATGAGCTTTAGGCTAATTTTTGTAATACGAAGCCTCTGGAATCGCCAATGGTGGGGGTGGTCGCGATCAAGAGTCAATTGGCGAAGCAGTCAATGGATACTACGGTGCACTTCTCTGGGCCGATGCCACGAACAATGGCGATATCAAGAACTACGCACGGTTGCTGATCGCCACAGAACAACACGCTGCACAAGTGTATTGGCACCTTTATCCCACGGCTAGCGCCACAGATAGAGATCAGCCATATCCTGAACAAGGTCTTCGTAATCTCGTTACAATGGGCAATGTCATGGACTGGCAAGCAGGCGCATGGCTGTAAGCGTCTCTCCATTTTGATAGTTGGGTGCCTCTTCCAACCTCGTTTCTAGGTTTTGGGGAGACCAAAAGGTCGAAATCGCTGCTA
>QLON01000564.1:0-30416 GCA_003313675.1 Termitomyces heimii | reverse complement strand
TGGTTGACCCAGATTTTAAAGGTGGTAGTAATAGTTGGCTGCCTCAAGCTCTATAAAAAAGCCTGAATCCTTTGAAAGAATTCAATTCTAAGATTTGAAGCTTCTTAAAAATTTTATTGCACTGCTATATATAAGTTTACATTTACTCCTGCTGTTAAAGCAGGAGACTCCTTTTAGCTCTAAATATATTCTCTTGTCTAAAGAGCTGTGTGGAGGCCATAGTTGCATAAGTAGTTGGAAGTTTCAAAAAAAGAGGCTGTAAATATATAATAGTAATATAAAGCTAATACTTATAACTTTGAAGTAGTATTGAAGCAGCTATGAAATGACCAGTGTGGGCTAGCATTAAAGCAAGCCATAAAGCTGAAGGAGATACTTTTTATTGCCTTCATCAATCTCCTCACTAGCTAAATTATGGAAGCAAACTTCCTTATTGGTTAGAAGCTTTTGCTAGATTCTGAAAAATAAATTTCATCAAAAGTAATTCAATTTTATATTGTGATGTAACTGTGACATTAGTCACATCAGTCACATAGCATGACATCAGTGTGACAATATCACATTGTAACATTATGGTGTAATATTATATGTAACTATTATATAACTTGATTTCAAAATATTTTTTATTAATGGGCAATATAAATTCTTAGACTTATTCTATTTAGATTTTCCTCTGCCAAATTAGCTCCTTGCTATTTATACCTATCTTATCTTTATTAATACATCTTTGGATCTTTCTCTGCCAACTATGTAACTGAGCTATAGCTTTTAAAGATTATTCTTACACTCTTTCTTTTAACTTCTAAACTACATTTTTATTTCTTTATATCTCTTATTTTTTTCTTATAGTTCATTTCTTTTTCCATCTTTTTACAATCTCCCTAGTGCTAATTCCTGGTGCTAATTCCTGGTTCCTGTGTGAGTCTCCTTTTTCAGCAAAACCCAACTAGTAGATTTTTACTTAATAGAATAAGTCTTTATATGCAAATTACTATTAGATAATAAACTCAATGGAATGACTTCTTTAGTTAGCTAAGGATTAAGACTCAACTGGCATGCACTGGCTCCTTAATTTGTATCTGGGCCTCCCATTTAGCCTTATATAGAAAGACTTCCAATTAAAGTAAAAGGCCTGAAAATTAGAAAGAAACATGGAGTAAGAAATCTTCAAAAGGGTAGTTTCCTGACAAAAAGTAGTGTAAATGAAATTAGAAACAAATAGTAAAAAAATAGAATTGAGACAAAGAATATAGAGTTGAGATAAAAGTTGTAAGCAAGCAAATAAAATGGGAGTAGAACTAAACTGAAGAAAAAAGAGGAGGAGAGAAATAGAGAAGAATAAACTGAGAATTAAGTAGAAGGGAAAGAAAACAATAAGATGATAAAATAGAGTTAAAAGGAGGAAACAAAAAAGATTTGAGAGATTAGAGCTAAGTCAAGTTTAAAAAAAAGAAATAAAGTGGAAGAGAAACTTAAGAAGTTAGAAATGGAGATAAGAGAACTAAATAAGACAAAATAAAGACAAAAAAGGTTTGAAAAAGATAAAAAAAATTAATTTAAAGATAGAAATGTAAAGAAATAAAATAAAGAAATAAAGTAAAGAAAGAAGAGATAAAGAAAACTGAGAAATAAAAAAGACTGGCAAAGTATAGGCAATATCAAGACTAGCATATTAACTACTAGGCTCCTTCTTAAATACTTGTAGAGTGTTTTAAACTTTGAAAATAATTATGTACTGAAAGAGATTAAGTATTAGCAGAATTAAGTAGCAGAATGATTGTGCAGGAGTTGAGACTTGCAGGGTGATTATGCAAAACAGCATTTGCACAGTATTAGAAGTGATTTAACCTTATTGGAAGAGTTGAATATAGTTTGGTTATTAAGGAATAATGGCTATAAAAGGGATTTAGTGATTTTAATAGTCAGATTAGTGATGATTAAGTATTGAAAATGAACAAAAAGCAGGAGTTGGTGTAGTTATACTTGAAAGAGTGTTGTAAAGTTATAATAGTCACAGTGCAGGCACAAAAAAGCATTTTTTTTATTAATTTAGCCATTTTCATTGTTTTCAATGATGCTGAAAGTTTATAGTTCAAAGTAATAATTGTTAAAGTAAGGAATAGTGAGAAGGTTATAGGGGATTGAAAAACTGTCACAGTTATATAAGCTAGTAACAAAGTCAAAAGTAGTGAACTTACAAGAATTATTGCTCTTATAAGCATTGTATGCTATAATCCATTCTTTATATCTGGTTAATGCAACTAATTTATCATTAGCTTTATGATTTTAAATATTTTCATTGTGGTCTAAGAATTTTAAAAGTTAAGCAAGGTATATAATCAAGTTAAAGTTGATGGAAATGAGCTGAATAAAATTATCAGGCTAAACAGCTAGGCTAAAGTGAGGTTTATAGTGGTCCTTTATGCAAAATGTCATTTTAGTAAAAATAGAAGGTAAATAAGTTGCAGGTAATGTGATAGAAAAATAAATGAAGAACTATTAAATAATGTTAGAAGAGAAGATTCTTATATTAGCAAGTTGAATTAGCTCTAAATAAGTCTGCAATTTGTTAGTAGGATATTTATTATTGCTACTAAAAAGCTTATAAATTTTTTTTACATCCTGGGCTTTTAGGTATAGAGATAAAATATTCAATTCCCAAATTTGGTTATATTGAAGCCAAGTCTTATCCCCAGCATACTATGCTATATTAAAAATAAGATTAATTCCTGACTTTACATGGCTTACAATTTTATCTGCAAACTATTCATTATTTAGATTTAGTTTTATTTCCACAGTAATTTGAGAATATAATCTTTCAGAAAACCATCTATCATTGTTAAGATGATATATCCACAGTAGAAATTTATGAAAAGAGTTGTGTATTCCTTATTGATGCATATACATAGAAAGTTGCACTTAGAAGGAGTGATTTTTAAAATTCTTTCAAAGTAAATATAACTCTATAAACTTGGGGATTAGCTTACATGCTAGGCTTTTAGGAAAGATTATATTTTTTCTTGACACATAGATGAAGTTACTCTCTTTAAATGGAATAGAAATTCTCTTTCTATTTGCATTTCTAATTTATTTCACTCTTGCAGCTAGTATGTTATTATAAGTTAATATAATTGCAGTCTTTAGACATTGTGCAAAATATGCATGCCAAAATACTCATTCTTGCTTACTAAACTCCAAGCCATTATTCTGAGCATTTTATTAGGAAATCAGTTTTTAAACTATATTCAACTTTATTCTAAGCTTAGTCTGACAATATGCCTACTCTTAGCAGATCCAACTGGCTGCTTAGCTCACTCTTTCTTCTTTTATCTCTTAGTAGTCAGCTTTGATGAGTTATATACATGGACTTCACTTAGCATCAATTATTATTAGTTATACTTCATTACAGACCAGGGCCTAATTAGTACATAGTATTAGTAATAATACAGCCACCAATATAGTATATATAGGCAGCTTAAAAATAGAATATCCTTAGGCTAAATAATAATAGTGTTCTTTTGGCCTATTCACTGAATTAACTATAAGCTTCTTTAATGACATTTAACTCTCTGCTAGCCTTGCTTATTTCTTGCCTACTCTTGCCTGGCCTCATGCTTACTCAACTCTTACTTATTACTTGCACCATTAGCTCTGTGGAAGGAGTTCTGCAGATAACAAGTGTTGCCCTTATATATTTAACTATAGTTTTAAAAAAAATAGTGAGTAACCTGTACTTTTAAATCTAGCATTGTTAATTGCAAACTTGATAGCAGGTAACTTGGCTACTCAGTCTCTCTAATTTGGATTTATACACTATCTCATCATTTGAATTATAGTTTGGTTGGCACATTCCATAGTTCTATTAATTTCAGAATAGTATGCACTAGGTATTTTGAATTGCATACCAATTAGTTCATATAAGTGTAACTAAAATATGCTAGTAAAGTATAAATCATAATTACTAATAATGGCCTTAGATAGTCCATGTAATTTATATATTTTAGCAAAGATTAATTCTGCAACATTTTTTGCAGTATAGTTTGTGCAGCTTGAAATTAGGCACACCATGGCAGTTAAGTGATCAATTATTACTGTTAATGAGTTGTATAATGCATTTCAATCCTTAGATTCAAGCAATGGGCCCCCAATCACTTTTCAAGGTTGTGTTGATATTGGCAGCAAATTAGGCAAACCATAAGGTTTATAGTTTGATAGTTTACTTTGTGCACAGATTACACAAATCTAGCAGAATGCATGTACATCACTGCTCATGTTTTTCTACCAGATGTGTTCTCCAATTAAGAGTGTAAAATCATTTAGATATTTGCCTTGTATATTGGCAATTAAGTCAATTGGCTCATGCTTTCCTGCCATTAGTTTAGTCAAAGATACCAGGTTTAGTATTTCTGCAGTCTATTGTAATTGTTTTGATTGCTCACTCAGTCTTTGCTAACATTTCTGTTCCAAGTTTGCTGCTTTTTCCTTATTAATTGTTTTATGAGGGTTTTTTGATTTGTTCTGATCAGTTTTTGTTTGTGCTGAGATTCAGATGGTGAGTTTCTTTTGTATGTTACCTTCACTCTCCTTTCAATGCTAAAGTTCTTTTAGCATGAAATATCTTGTCATCTGAGCTGCAAAGTCTTTTGATGTCTCAGCTTGGCCAGTTTTTGCAGGTGGCATTACCTTTTGTTTGTAAATCCTCTTACTTTTGACACCACTACTGAATAATGTATTTCTAGTATGTCCCTGATCAGATTAGCAACCTCTTTTACTCACAACACAATCAGTGTCATCTTCATCATTGGGCTCAACAGTCTTTTTGAGCTCCTTGCCACTTTTTAGGTGCTCCCTCATCAGTGCAACATTTTCACCCTCTATGCCAACTAGGACTAGCATCAAGATGAGATGGTTATTCAGTCAATCATTATTTATCATGTCATAGTAAGTGTATTCTCTACAGGCACAAACTGTGCTTGGCTCATTATATGAGTATAATTTAGATAATGCATCAAAAAGGATGTTTTCAACCTCTGAAACATATACTACATCAAAATTAAACTCAAATATTTTTTGAGCCACTGTGCCTGGCAGCTCAAAAGGTTCTTTTAGTTCAATAAGTGTATTAAGCCTTTATAGTCTATGTATCATGTGAATTTAGCACCTTGAAGTATATCTTAGTATTGTAGCATTGTTTCTACACCTGCCAGCATTTCTATCTTGTAGACAGGATAGTTTTGCTAAGCAGGATTGAGCTTTGCTGAATAGAATGCAGCCACACTAGCCTTATGCCAGTCTAGTCTCTGGCTTATTACACCTGCAATACCCATGCCACAGCTATCAGTTACAACATTAATAGGTTCTGCATTTTTGCTATAATTCAGTGGCTTTCAATGATATTCTCTACAGGCTATAGCCAAACATTTTATATCCTCAAATGCTCATTGATGCATAAAGTCAAATGGCATAATATCACCAGTAAGTCCATGCAACACTCCCATCAGAATTCTCACCTTATCAATGTCATCTGCCAGATATTCAGCTGCACCTAAGAACCCTCAAAGAAGATCATGATTGGTAGGTGTTTTCCAATGTGCTAATGCATTAACTTTATCAGGGTCCATTTATATATATCCTCATCATCAACAATATAACTAAGAACCTTCATTTCAGAACATAAGAATCTTAGCTTATCTTTTCCAAGGTAAATCTTTTCTCTTTTAAGAAGGTCAATCATGATTCTCACATGTTCTATATGCTTTCTGAGGGTCTGAGAGTAGATAATTATGTCATCTAAGTATACATCCATGAACTGGCCAATGTGTGCCAAAAAGATGTGATTCATTAGTGCTTGATACATAGCAGGATCATTACAATCACCTTGTTGTACTACACTGCTAACCATGTTTCCATCAGGTGTAGTTACTGTGGTATACTTGATATGCTTTAGTATAATGCATATTTATTCATAAGCATCTTTGCCATCTAAGATGGACTTATACTTACCCTTTGCTACTCTTTGTAGAATGCCATCAATGTCTGGCAAAGGTGATGACTACTTTACAGTGTTTGCATTTTGAGCTTAAAGGTTGAACACAGTGTGTAGTTAAGGAGTTTCTCCAGGTTTTGAGGATTTTGATATCAGCATTATTGGGACTATGTTGCCAAGACTGGTGATTTTCCATCACCCATTCTGTATGTAAGCATTGTGTTTTGCTATTCATTGGTTTCTGATTGCCTTGGGGCAGCAAAATGGCTGCCATGAGTAGACTCTATTTTAGTCAATTAGGTCAATTGTGTGGTTAATGACTCTCAAGAATGGGAGAGGTGTGTCACTTGCCAATTTGCAAATGGGTGCCACATACTGATACAATTCCTTCCACATGATGTCCAGACCTTGTTTGTATAGTCCCATTGACTATGATGCCAGTTGTGTGATGCCAGATCCTTATTGGCATCAATTGGCATGAGCCCACAATGACATGCAGTGGGTTTATTCCAAAAGTTACTTAGTGCTGGAATAAGAATGGTGTATCCAGGATGAGGTCATATCCTGAAAGGTTAATTACATCAAAGTACCAATGTTCTGTAATGTTCTGATACTCAAACTTTGCAGCAGCACCAAAGTTAATATGAGATCTTGATCCCTGAACTGCAAGCTGGACTGGTACTGGAGATGTGAGTTCTTTCTTTTCTATTGTGAGTTGTTGTACTAATGTACTTGACATAAAATCTCCTAAGGACCTTGAGTCAACCAGTGCATGTGCTGGATGCCCATTTATGTTTACTACAATGACAAGGGGTTTGGGAACCAATCTTGCAGGGTCTTTTGCAAAAGCAGCATTGTGCTGCAATGAGGAGTAAGTTCCTGCAGGTATTTGCTAATCATTTAGTTTGACTACAGGGAGCTGCCCATCTTCAATCTCGAGATGTAAGTGATTCATTGCAGACAGCTATGTTTTTGCTAGCTCAATATCATGTATTTCTCTAGACAGATTGGAAAGTATTCTACTGTCAAACAAGCTGGCTATGTCATACTGACAATCATTGGGTAACATAAATACCTTTCTTTCTAGCTTTTGCAATGCTTTCACAACTTTCTTTCAGTACCAGTTGACTATATCAAACTGTTCATTGTGGATGTGGTGCTCCTCCAGCTCAGTGTGGAAATTTAGGTGACTGTCAAGCACATGGTAAGTGTTGTCTTCTTTTATTATGTTGAAACAATGATATCTGTGGTCATGGTAGTTCTGATTGCATGGGTATGCAGCTCTTGTTTCAAGTATGCATTTCATGTTCCAAGTAGGTGGCTGCAAATTGTTGCCCTCCAAACTGCAAAACATTGACAGGATTGCTGGGGTGAAGGTTTCATTCTTTCCAGCATTTCTTCTAACTTGTTGCAGGTTGGATTTATCCAGCAAGGCAAGTTTTTCCTCTGCCAATTCTACTGGCATTGCATATGTTTCCTCAAGCTCAACTGGCAGTGCTAACAGGGTTTCATTACCATATTCCTTGTGCTTAGGTGGCTCACTTTCCAAGCTATCAGGATCCTCGTTGGAGTCAGTCACTGATTGTAGTTCAGGTATGGAGTCTCCATGACTATTATATGATTGTTTTGCTACAACTATCAGATGAGCAATCTGGTAACCCATCTAACTGAATCATGCCTATGGATAATTGGGTAGTTTCTCCTAGGCTATTGATATGCCATTGTTTAGTACATTCCAGATCCAACTGAATCTCAAATGCTCCAATTCCGGGGGGCTTTCCATTGTGGGATCGGGTTTTGCCCTTGGTCAGACAATTTTGAGCAAAATGGCCCTCTTGTCCACAGTGGAAACACTTATTCATAGTGCGATACTCTTCCTTTTCTTCTTTGCTCAGTAGATTTTTCTGATTGTTTCCTTTATTGGACTCATTGGCCCCATTGCTCCTTGCGGTTTGCAGTCTGTGGCCGCCATTATGATTATTCTGATGGTTAGGCGTATTATTGGTCTTATGCCCATAGTTGGACCTGTGGTTCTTCGAACGGTTTGAGGTGTTAAAGGGACCTTTCGACTCATTGCTTTGAGGTTTCTGCCCATGAGTTGCAGATTGAGGATTGGTGCGATCACAATTGTTTCTTCCATGACTAGGTGAGTCTTTGACATCAACGTTGTCAGCTAACTCCTGGTATTCAGCTTCGTACACCATCTCTCTCCAAAAAGTATACTCAGGATTCAGATGGGCTCGAAGCAAAGCTCTGTGGAGGGAAGGTTGAAAACCGTTGAAAAGTTTGACCACCCATGCTCATGCGCTGTCAGTGCCAACAATGGTGAACAGTTCATCCAAGTCGGCTACATATTCGCGGACTGATTTTTGACCCTGATAGAAGTTATTGAGTTTTTCTCTCTGTTGATTTCTGAAGTCAATCAGGAAACAGTAGTTGAATAATTCAACAAAGAACTTTCTCAAAGACCAGCGTTTGGGGTCAAGTGAGATATGCCGGGTGTAGAAAGTGTAAGCTTTCCTGGTTAGAAATTCTGAAAGAACCATAACCTGACATCTCTTTTCAACTTAGTCATACTTTACATAGGCAGTGCCATGGGTTAAGAACTTATGAAAGGCACGTATATCTACCTTCCCGTCATATTTCTCCGGAGGGGTGGGCTTAATCGTGGTGCGTCGAGACTGTTTATTCCTAGATTGGCAAGATCTTGCAATGCCTGCGATGGTGGGATGATGATCAAGAATAGACACTGGACGAGCTGGACTTGCTGTCTTCGCTATTGTACCCAGAGCTCTCACTTGAGTCTGATCCATCTTCTGAAGGCAAATCCGAGAAATCGGGTTCAGATTCGGATGGTTCGTGGCATTGGCACTTGCCTAGACGATCGAATGCCCGGCCAAGGGCACTCTTGGCTATAATCTGGGTTATCGGCTTAATAGCTGCGCTCTTATCAGGTCTGTGTACACTTTTGCCAGTCACTGTCTTAAACTTGTGTTTGATTTTGGCCCCCTCGGCTACCTTCTGTATAAGGGTAGCCAGTTCGTTGGAAATAGGTTCAGATCCGGCTCGTTCTTTGCACCTCTTGTGAGCCGTTTTTTCCTTTTTACGGAGTTGGTCTAACTCCCTGTTCAGTTTCCTTTTATTATGGAGGTAGTCTATTACATCCTCGCGGAATACCTCGTATTGATCAGTTATTTCAGCCATTTCCTCATCTCGAGGTGTTTCCTCGCCGTCAATTCCGTTGTGGTCGGTAGGCACAGCTCCCGGTCCAGTTTCTGGGGTATGGGCTGATGGCCATCTCTCATGTCTGTCGTTAAATTCCTTAAGTAGTTCACATTGGAGCTGATGGTCTAACTCATTTTCATCCAGGTCGATCCCTCCTCAGTTCCTGGGATCTGTGCCCTTACCCTTATCTCGGGCTTGTTCAGTACTAGTATGACTCAATGTGTTGTCGGCATTAATCATTTCCATTCTTTTGTCAATTCGTTCACGCTCAGCATCAGTGAGGTGACTTCGAGCCTCTGCGAATGTTTCCTCAAGCTCATTTTTGACGAACGAACACTTATCATTACGATTATTACTATTATCCGTATTATGGAATCCATTAACCTCATCTATATCGGACGGTGCGCTAGTTATACTAGACTCCTCGTGATAATCGTCTTCCCCCGAAGGGTTGACCTTTCCACCGGCCTGAGGCTCGGTGGCATCCACTTTTATTTCGGTGGGCATCGCGGTGCTCTCAACACTCACGGAAATACCAATGGAGGGATCCTGATCCGTCTCATTGGTAGCCGGGCTGGTAGCTAGCGTCCCAAAGCGTGGATTGGTAGCCGGGGCTGGTAGCTAGCGTCCCAAAGCGTGGCAGTGGGCCCGTGGTTCGGGTAGCAGTAGGGCTGAGTCGGCGGATCGACCTACCTGCTTGCTGGTGCGGAGAGTATATCTACTAGACATAGTTAATAAAGATTTTGAATTGTGTGACTCACGAAGTTGGATGCCCGCAGTTGATCAGACTGAGGGGGGCCAAAGCACGAGAGTCGAGTTGAGCTAATAGGACTTGGTTGAGTTCAAAATATGTGAGAACAGCGTGCGTGACGGTGTTATCACAACTTTAGAGGTCGAGTCTTCACACAATCGAGAGAACTGTTGTAAGTCCTGGGATTGGTAGAACTACTGTACGAATAACAAGAAACTAGCTTTTTAGCTTTTTATACTACCGGTCAGTCAGTACCCGGACGGTAATAAGAGTAAGGAGTTGGCATAGCAGGTATAATCACAAGGAAGTAATCTCTGTACGCAAAAGGAAATACCATGTCACAGCCGCTACAGTTGTACACACAAATAATTCTAGTCGGACTTACAAACATCCCCCTTCGATCCTCTGCCACCTTGAACTATTCCTTTGTGTCAGCCCATGACTGCTGGATCCGCGTACGTGACAAAGTTGTAGAGAATTTCTAGCTCATGGTTTAAAATAGGTCTATGGAGGAATTGCATGTTCCTCGCGAGATCCAATACGCGATTATTGACGAAATCTATTACAAGTCAACGGACTCATCTCAGGAGAAGCGCAGGGTCCTCAGTAAATGTTGTCTCGTATCTGCTAGCTGGCTTTTGCGTGCTCGTCATTGGATGTTCTCTGATCATGTTTTTGAAGTCGTATACGAGGATGATAATAAGGAAACATCACATTTTATCGAGTTTCTTCAGTCACCTCACTCAAATATCAAAAATTATGTTCATCATCTCTTAATTTATGGGCCAGACGTGGACTGTGGACCTCTTGGATATGGCACGATTAAGGAGTATGATGTATTCAATGCATTTATTGCTGCAGCTTTGCCGCATTTAAAAAACATTCGCAAGCTCGAGCTTTACAACTTCACTTGGAATCGTTTGACTGAACGTGTCAGGGAGGGACTTCAGCATCTGTCGCAAGTAGTGTCCCTGACATGGTATGTAGTCACTTTCGAAGCTATGACGTGGCCAGACGTCCTGTTGCTTTCATCAAGAATTGCCCCACACCTCGAGCACCTTGATATTAATGAACGAAATTACTTACATTGTGACGTCGATTCCCATTCGGTTCCCCTTCCGGCATTACCCACAGTATTTCCTCATCTCCATACTCTTTGTATAGGAGCGTCATCTGCGACTGCGCCACTACTGTCAAGGGATGGGTTTGCTACACTGACAACTCTCCAAAAGTTAGAAGTTGGTCCGGACAGTACGGATGCGCTGTTTTTATTCTGCAGTATTGTCCAATTGGTTCCTTATATTCGACATCTTGCTCTTTATGTTGTGGATTTCCCCTTTGTTCTTGATGATCCAGGTATTCTTTACCAGTGACAAACCATGATGGCACTAACTCGGTTCTAGTGCTTTTCCCGCTGTCTTTCCAAAAGAACATACACTTGACGACCTTAGAATTAATGTCAACGATTGAAGTACCAAGAGACACCCGATGGCTGTCACGCATCCTTTCTACCACTACAACTCCGTCCCTTGATGTCTACCTCCAGTGCGGTGACCTGCGTCAGCGGGACGTCGATCTATTCCCTTTAGAACAAAGTTTGTCTGGCGACAAGTCCAAAACACGAAGGTTGCACCTCGAACGATCCTACTTCGATACCATTGCGCCTTCTTGGTATGATTATAAAGAACAGTTACTTCCAAATCTATTTAAATACGGGCAACTCTTTGGGTAGATGATTGGATTTATATCATCGAAGATATTGTGGAGATTATCTTAAGTTTGTCCTGCATGATGGTTGTAGTTTGCCCAACAATCTTGTGAATTGTCTAGTTATTCCTCCTGAAATCAATGCCCCTCCTGCAGACAACACTCATTGTTGTACAGTTAACTCTTCCCAGCTCCTGAGATATGAAGCTCTCTGTTGCAGGCTCAATCCTTGCATGGGCATTCACTCCTAAATTACTGCCTATACGACCTTCAACGTTATTAGGCATACCAATGATCGCACGGGTGCTGCGAGCACAGTGTAGTGTAAGTCGACGCGCGAAAGTTTCTAATAATTGCTTACCTGTGAGCACAGTGTGAGGCGACGGGATCATCACTAGCCATGCTCACTGGTATATACGTAATGGAGACAATGAAAATAAAACAGTGGAATGTGCAGGGAGAGTGTGATACTGAGAGAGATAATGTAGTAAGTCAGTATTTTCTAATTCTTGCAATCTGGTAGTGTCAATGTCTAGCATGTCCATTGGGATTTCTATATGTTTATGTGCTAAATATGGGAGAAGTCAAAACACCATAACTGGTTGATGCAGTAATGACCCATCTAATTTGCAAAGTATATAAGCATCACCTCAATTTTGCAAAATTACCACCAGTGGGCCTAAGTATCAAGGCCACATCTTTTTGTTATGTGTTAATTTGATCTTTAAGTTTTGCATTAGCACAAGGGTACTATGTTAAAATTGTAATCTCAAATTGTAGTGGCATACTCTTTTTTGAAGCAAATGGCTGCTTTTTTCCTGACATTAAATACTAACTTGTGAAGTCACACTAAATTGCTGCTATATTATTGGAAGTTGATTGTTCTCCTAGCAATTAAGTTGGTCAAAGAAAGTAAGAAATTCAAGTTGAAGGTATGTTGTTTCCACAATATCTGCTAATAGTAGAAGATGAGTGCTGGTAATTACATAATATAGTGAGCAACCCATTTGTTTTTGTATCATAACTCATTCTGACTAGAATACAAAGTATGTTGCTTTGCTTCAATGGGACTTACTGCCATTTGCACTTTGAATAGTGCTTGCCAGATGTAAAAGTGCAGTCACTTTACTATACTGTTTGCCCATTTATTATATCCTGATATTTGTATGTGGTAGATATTGTACTTCTGTGCTAAGTACATTGAAGCTTTGATGAGGGGAGCCTCATTATTGGTGATGATTTCTTTTAGTGCTCCCCAACAACAAATGACATTTTTGAATAACTATTTAGCTATGAACTTCATATTTTCTTTTGCTAGCATCCTGAATTCCAGCCAATGGACTAGTAAACATTTTTCTTATACTATATATTTGTAGCATTTTAATTTTGGCATATGCATCATATCCATATATATCTTGCTGAATAATAGTACAGGAAGTTGCTACTAATATATCTGTCTCAACAATGAGACAAGATAAAGCTATTGATCATCAAAAAGTCTGAATCAAACAGACTTCTGCTGAAAACTGTAGGCAAGTAATGTAGCCAGAACTGCCTTGAAAAGCCTTCTCCAGATGATGTTAGATCAGCCTTATTGGTGGCCTAGATGTTGAAAAATCAGCTTATCAGTATTTTGATCTAATGCACACCCAAATCAATCATGTGACTATGCTCGGGTTTTCGGAGATCAGGTGACTTATCTTAAGGAAAGCATCACACCTTAACAATAAAATAGGCATATTTCAGCAGGAATACATGTGAACTCCTACATAGTGGGTATCATTTTAATTGCCTGATCAATCCACACACAATGGAAGCTGTCCAAAGGCATTCCATGGCAAACTGATAGAGGAATCAGTGATTTAATGGGAAAAGCTAAATTTAGTTGTTGAGGAAAATTGAGCAGGCTTCAGTAAAATGCTTATGTCTCAACAGGAAGACCACCAAACCCTATTGTGTTTGGTATTGTTGGAAAGGTATAATTAATCCACACCTGATAAAAAAGGTCTGGAGGAATTTGGGGAAAAACTGAGGGAGAAATTAATGATTTATAGAACTGGAGCACTGAAAACATTGAAGAACCCTCTCTTGGCCAGAAAAATTTATACCAAGTCTCTTGGGACTGGAAAATGGAGGCCCAATAGCCAGAAAATGGCCCAGAATAACTACAAAATGTCATGCATTACAGGGAGGAGAAATAACATAAATAGAGGGAGATTCTGTAACATTCAGCAGGTTACTGATTGCCTGCACTCAAAATCTCCAGGAAGTGGATATCTTAGGCCCAAGGCAATAGTATACTTTGGATCATTAATTTGATATACTTTTTGGACCTTCTTTTGGTGTGACTAAGGTTGCATTGACTGAAAACCAATAAACTCTATCATCCACCTATATATTTCATAAAAGTACTTTGTGAAGTGTAATTTAGCCCCAGAACTTAGTGAAAGCTGATTCATTTGTGATTGCCTCTATTCAGACTAATCCAAATAACCTAATTTTGCATCACTACTGTTGGTGGAATAAGAACTTGTCTCCAAAGAAAATAAGTCTAGAAATTTTTTATGCCAGGATAGATGCTTCTGGGGCCTCCAAAGCATGGGAAACTACTTTGTAGGCATGGAAAACAACTGTACAAAACAACAAAACCTTAAAAACTTAAAAATTGCCTAAACAAACAATGGCCTAAACAAGGCAAAGAAACTCCAGACTTTGGAAATCAGAAAGGCAAATTCTGGCTTATGTAAGTGGTCTGTGTAGTTATTGAAGGGACCACACTTGTCTGAATGATAACTAAAGAACTAAAGCACCTCAAAGGCTGAAAGTAGTACTAATAAATAGTGTGGAGAAAATAGAAGCAGTCAAGTAAAAAGAATGACAGAAGATATAAGAAAATGAATGAAGAGAAAATGAAGGAACAAGAGTGAAAGAGAGAAGAAATAAGGAGTCCCCTAACAGAGCAGGGGCTTGATATTACCAGGTTGAGAAATTGCAGCAAGTATCCAATTGCAGTTGATGTTGTCATTTGTAGGTGCAAGTGCTTGTTTGGGTGCCTGTATGTCATATGTGGCTGCTTGTGTACACTTTTCTAATCTTGCTTCTTTCAGTTGGGCTTCTCCTTCCCTCACTTCCTCCACCACTTTCTCTAACCTTGTTTGGTGATGGTCCCCTTCTTGCATGGCCTTTTTGGCAGGATGTTGGCAGGTACAGAGCTTTCTTCATTTTGGTGTTCCTGTTCATGTTGATCTTGTGTAATGGTAGTTGAATTAATAACTATATTTATGATTTATTATAATTATTAATTACTGTACTGATAAAATTGAAGGAAGGAAGACGGGATAGAGAGGAGTAGGGGCGAGAAGGAGAGCAAGAACAGAAAAAGGAGAAAGGAAAAAGGAAAAAGGATAGCCAGATCGCTCAGGAAGGCATGGAACACACCACGAGAGGTACAGACCGCCCGCATACGCAAGCACATTGACAAAACATAGGACATGATCAAGACCCCCCCCCTCCACTAACACCGAGACTGCTCACATCAATCAATCATGAGAATTCGGTATTGCATGCGACATTACCAAGCACAACACACAAGTCGCACAGATATCTGCAAGAAAAGGTATATTACACGACACTAAAGTACAGGCAAACCAAATACGCACATCACTACATACAATCGGCGGAGAATACTAGGATTACCCCTACCCCGGCCTCTTAGCCATAGTGGCTTGTCAGGCGTCATAAATAGAATTCATTCATTCATTCATTCGTTGAGATCAATTTTAATGTCGCTAAATGTATGTTCTGATGGAAAGATAATGGAAAAGCACTAGGGTCGAGTCAGTGCCATCATAATTGTCACTGGTAGAACGCACCTTAATCATCGTAGACAGAGCAGAAAACCAATAGATGAATATTAAGACGTCGAATATGAGGAACCAATCGGACAATACTGCAAATTGAATGCAACACATCTTCACTGTTCGCCCAACGTCTGGTTTAGAGGGCAGACAGTGTAGTAAATACATACCTCGATAGAAGCGGCGCAGTCATAGATGATGTTACAATATAAAGTAAAGAGTATGCAGACAAGGTAATACTATGGGTGATGTCGACGGGGGTACGCACTGAGAGTCGATAATCATATTCCAGGAAAATTCTTTTTTGAATATCAAGGACCTCGAGGGACGGGGAGATTCTTGACGAGAGAAACGGGACGCCACGTCGTAGCTTCGAAAGTGACTACGAGCCATGCCAGGGACGCTACTTGCGACAGATGCTGAAGTCCTTCCCTGTCCGACTCGTCCCCCTAGTATTATTTGTGTGTACAACTCGGGCATTCCTCGGACCAATCACGGAGACTGTTCAATCTCAATGAATCACAAATACAGGAAGACCCCGTGTGCGCTCTTGTTTCCAATTCGACCTTAGTGACGTACTCGTGGTGCGTCTTTGTCATTTGCAGCAACCTTGTGCACAGTGAGACAATCTTCATCCTCAGATTGAAGCTGGATGAGATCATGACTCTGGCCATTCATCACCGTGTATATCATGACCCACACCACCGATCTAGACCGTAAACAGATTATGATTGAGTGTAGGCGGTCGCAGCGCCGAAAGATATAAAAGGAAGAAGGAAAGTAGTACAACTTCACAGCTGGCCTGTCTTATCCACTTTCCTTCCCGCTAGTAGTCACCTGTGAATCCACTTCATACGAGTTATGATCTTATCTGAACGCTAATATGAACAATAGCCCGTCATGAAACCCTTCCTTCTCGTCAATATGGTCCTAGTACCACTGGTCATGGCTACTCCGATGAGAATTTTCCCTCGAATGGCTTCGATCGATATTAGTCCCAAAGACGTCAAGCTTGGCCAGATACTTATGGTACCAGTGGGGTCAATTGAAGACGAATGTCAATGTGAGTGGAATCAAATGTACACTTGGCGTATATGCATAATTGAACAGAAACTCCAGTTCCAAATCTATCTATAAAACAATTAAGAACTATTCATCCAGCAATCGTCACCTCCATATCGGATGCCGGTATTGACGTCATTTACATATCGAAAGCCAATGAAGAAAAAAAGATGAGGTTTCCTAAAGAACGTAAGGCTGGTGCCCAGTACGCGGGGCTGCTTGATGTGTTTCCTAGCTTTTCCAACCTCATGAACCGAGAGAAAAATCAAAAGATCTTGCTCTATCCACATTGCTCAATCAAGAAGGATAGCCAAATCAAGCGAGTTGAAGGCGAGCTTATGGTACTTCCCAAGGAAGAATTTTCTGCTGCGCAGCTCCAAATTCGTGAGTCTATTCAGGTCGTTTCTGATGTGTTTAGGTTGATGCAAAGATCACCAGAATCGGCCAAGAAGGCCTACGAAAATGCGCAGGCTGCGGAACAACAGCATGTCGAATCACCTGACAGCGTATTAGCCTCAACAACAACAACAACAACAACAGCAACCGGTGAGGAAACAACTCCCGGAGGCTTCAGAGGCAGAGGCACATCGAGGGCCAGAGGAGGAAGTATTTCAAGAGGACGGGGTGGAAATGCATCCAATACAGGTGGCAGAGGAAGGTCTAGAGGACGTGGCAGAGGGACATCCGGAGAACGGGGTAGAGGGACATCGAGAGGGAACGCCGCAACAGGAAATCACGTGTCTGTAAATGCGTGGACAAAATAGTTGCTTTGTACACAGTGCCTTATGACTTGCAATTACTCTTGTCAAACCACATCTCTGAGGATGGGTAGTTGATTTATACGGCTCTAGCAATTACTGCAGGCTAGAAGCTGAGGCTGACAGACGATTGACGACTCTTTCTGTCACACCCGTAACCGCGCCCCCAGCCAACGCTACAATCTTCTTCCAATCGCGCCCATGACTATCCAAATAACCCATCGCAGCGCCAGGATGCTTATCACGCATCTTCACATCATACACTGCCGAAGCGACACCAAGTATGATCACTGTACCTGAAACCATTCCAGTGGTCTGGTCTCCCCGACGACGCAAGCGCTTTAATTTTTCCTTGATCTTTCGAATTTGCCCCTGACTTGTTTACGCTTCGACTTCCCAGTTCCAGGCTTCTCTTCCCACTCTTCGCTGTCTCCTGATTCCTCCACGATGTCGTCCCCGAAGTAAGGGTACATGATGAGTCCAGGGCGGGGAACCATGGCTTCGGCCTCTGCATCGGTAGGAAGTGCAAAAAATGATTCGCTCCAGGTGTAGACGACACTTTAAGGCCCATGATACTTGAGAGAAATAGATCACGGTGGGTCGGAGGATATAGAGTGTAGAGATCGTCGGCTTGAACGAGCAGCGAGGTGATCTGGATTTAAGGGAGCATGTCTGGATGGTTAAGGGGTGTTGAGGGGCGGGAGGTGACTGGTGATGATGGAAGCGGCTCTTCTTTGAACAAGGGTATCATCGCCTCAGATGCATGGAGGTCCGTCGTGAGGAATTGTGGTTTGCCATGCGATTGGTTTTTAGTGTGGTAATGTTTTAGGAGTTGTCTCAGTATTCGCATTGTGTTTCGGGAAAAATTTTCTGAATGCGCAAGAAATTGCTAACGGGGCCTATAACCTGTAGACACAAGTAATTTATCCTCAGTGGCCGAAACAATAGTGTGCAGACAACTAAGGGATATTTTTTGTGTACGTAAGTATTTATACCAAAAGAAAATAAGGTTTGGCCAAAAGAACAATGAATACGGTGACCGTGGTGTAACATACGCGAAGAAAACAAAATCATAAATAAAATCCTACGGCGCGGTCAATCCATACTCTAATAACTAGACATTTGCAATGTCTACCTTGTTGGATTCATTCGCAACTTGAAGAAGCAAGATAACACTTTGAAATCCACAAATTTATACACCTCGAAACTATCGCTGCAAAAATGTCTCATTCTCGTGACGAGGCACGCTAATCTTAGAACAACTCAGGAAATTGGAAGAGTCGTCTGCGCCATGATAATGAGGTTGCCGAATTGGAGGAAGACGACAGGACTCAAGGACTCTCGTGGGCCGCTCATGCTTTGGCACTTTAGTGACATCCTCTCGGTTATTCCGAACTAGTCTATGTCTACCAATCCGCAGGCTATACGGAGAGTCCGCTGGATATTGCACTAGAGAGAGGCCGCAATTTTATGCCTGTATCGTTAGTATTGGTGGCATCAGAGATTATCTGCTCTGCGTCTATGACGAGATATTCCTCATTATTCCAAGTAAGACTTGGGAGCCCCAACGCCTCTCCGGGGTCGTCCCGTAATACTATACACTATCTCTCCATCATCCTTGGCCTGACCCTTCCTAGTATCCTTTGTCTTAGATTTTCCAAGCTGTCCGATGGCAGTCATCCTGAGGCGCATGACATCGTTAACCCAATCCGATGCCTTCAGCAACTCGAGGCCCTTCGCGTGGAGAGTGGCCTCCGCGTCTCCAAGATCTGGAGAGGTCCTCTCACCAGTCCTCCATAGTAAGATTTGTAAGATGGCCTCAGGGAGAAGGACGTTGAGGCAATACTACTGATAGTTAACAACAAAGTGAGTTGAGAGAATGGCGAAGTCTCACGTCGTTTTTCTCGCTCCGAGAAAGAGCCTCAAACGCTTCACAGCCATACTGTCTCGGTAGATTAGTACTTGCATCCAAATGAGTTATGCTAGAGGTTCCCTGTTTCTCCAATGTAGTATTGAGACATACACCCAGTTGACAGATCATAAATTCGTACCCCGACAGAAGTCATGAAGGAGGAAGGCGGCAGTTCAGCCTCTGACAATATCTCGGTGGCCGCTGGTGATACCAATCGATTGACTGACGATGAATCAAGATTATTGAGCTCTATCTTATCTTGGCTTGAAGGCAAGAAATTGTCTTCTTCGTCCGTAATTACCTGTGCACGCTGCTCATCGCGCAAGCACCATTCAGTCACATGGCGCTGAAGAGCATCCACATCACGCGGGTCCATTTGGCCCCTGAGACCTGCCTCCTCGACAACGCGCTGCCTCTTCAAACCACCGGCGACAAAATCGATATGTCGTTGCATGGCTGGTGGAAAGTTCTCATTGAGTATGGCAGACAAAACGGGCTTTGCATATGCAAATTGTTCTCGAATGCTGAGGAGCCTGAAATCTTCGACAGAGGGAGGAGGATAGATAGGTGATGGACTACGGAACAGTTCAAGCTCCTTGTCTTGTTCTCGGGGGTTGTCCTCATCGTCATTTTGCACTTCCACGACAGTGCTGTCCCACTCGCCAAGCTGCCAAACGAATATCAGAATACCAATTCAGAGAAAGAACAAAACTGGCAACCTCGCATGTAGCAAAGTTTTCTTCCTCTGCTATATAGAACCAATGCCGAGGGATAGACTGTGTTTTGCCGTCAAGAAACTCGACATGGTATTTGTCTAATTTGTTCGGCTTGTCCGCAGGTAGATAGTCCAGTACTCTCGCAGGCCAGTATACTGAGTCCGATGCCCTCTCTAAGGCAAATATCACTTCGCCAGGGATGGTAATGGATATATCAGGAGGCCGCGGCGACCATCTCGGGGTTACGATTTTAACAGCATCCAAGCTCAGACCCCTCTTTCGTTTCAAGCTATGTTGAGAGGAGGTCGGAGCCGAAGCACCCTTGACCGGGCTTGAAGGAGCCGAGGGAGTAAATGTTCGGAATTCTTCAGTGCCTACCTCAGGTAAATCACTGTCGTAGCCGTCATCTACTCCTGGAAATGGAAATGGGCGCGGTGCCTCAGAAGTTTTTGTGGGAGACGCAGGTGATTTCCTGAAAGGAGGTTTTTTTCTAGCTATGCCGTCCATATCTTCCACGGCAAGACGCCACCGGCGCCTCAAACCCTCCTTATCGACGTTCCGTCTTTTACGCGGAGACGCATTTACACCACCTATTGTAAAGTGGTTTACGAAGGCAGGCTCTTCAAATCGTATTCGTCCTGCAGAATTCAGCCAAGTGGTGATATTAAATTCGCTTGGCTCAGAAATTTCGACGGTTTTCACATCGAAACCGGTAGCATTTGCTAGGGCGACCCGTAAGGGTCTTGCGGTGTGCTTCTGAGAGGTAACCTACATGGTTAGCGTTTTTAATAATTAGTAATGTAACGAGTAAAGCGTAGATTGATGAGACCTTGCCAGGCCACCATATCCAATCCTTCTGAGACTTCGTCTGTCTGATGTCGTCCGGTTCCAGGACGCACCCATGATGATCAATAAGGACCCAAACACGTGTACCCAACTTGCTTGAATCCCATACATCCGGTGAACTGGATTTCGGAGCCCGTTTGTGTGGGCTCGTTGTCGCTTTCGTTATTTGTGACGAAGAGGCGACGGGCGTCGGCTCAGGGGACAGCCCAGGAAATTCCTGAACATGTCTTCGCTCAAGCGGAGACGAGCACGGTGTCAGAGGAGAGAGTTCAGAGCCATCTAGTCCAGAGACGGTAATGGGGTGGATGTCGATTCGAACATGAGGAGGCGTAACGGGCTTCGCTGGCTGCTTAGGGCGGCGACGAGGACTTGGTGTAATGGTGACTGTGGAAGAAGAGGCGCGCGAGGCTACCGCACGCGTCGATGTTGTTGGAGACATCAAGCTCTGTGTCGCGTCTCGTCACGAGTCACGCTTTCCCGTTTGGCACTAGACCTTGTGCACGTATTCCTCATTTTACTAACTTTCGCAAGGAAAATCACGCGGATGGCTTCATGTGCCATAAAAGGCTGATTCTCTTCAAGAACATATGTACCATCTGGATACTGTCGGACCGCGTTGAGTCCAGGTGATCTCATAAGTACCTTGACGCATCCTTGCTCGGTGAACTTATCACACAGGATATTATCAAGCTTTCACTGAGATCTATTCTCGATAGCGGGAAACACAAGAAATAATGATACTAGTCATGAGATTGCTGCGCATATCTTGAATTAATTGGGTTATTAGTGGACGATAAGAGAGTGAGGGAGGACAGAGGAAAAAGTAGAGATATCGTGCTTTAACGAAGGGAGGAGACTAGAAGCATGCAAAGGAATCATCATAGAAGGCCAGTTCAGTTTTGCCCACATTTTCTCCTGTCAATATCGGGAAAGGTTAGGTCTGTGATCGGCTCCACTTATCGAATGTCTGCGCTCAACATGTCTATGATCTCCGTTAGAAAATCTCCCAGTAAAGCTCAAGAGACGCTTGAAGAGGGTCGGCTTCTTGTTTGGTGAGTGAGGCGAGTGTGCTGACCGCGTCGTTGAAGTAGCCGTACCCACTGAGAATAAGGGACTGGGGGGCTGCCAAGCTAGGTTAGCACATGTTTCATTTGGATGGAAATAGTGCCGATGCACTCACGAGTACATGTATCTTTTGACCCGCAGACGGGAGAACGTAATACGTGCTTCCAGATTCGCTACTATCCAGCGAATCCGTAGAGCGTGAAAGAGGGGGAGGTGCCACAGAGTGGCTCTGGCTATAACCCCAAGTATTGCTGCCCCCGGTCCATGTCGTACCACGCGGCTCCTCCTCCCGAACCTGTGGGAAAGGGTAAGGGGGCGTCATCGCAGGTGGTACCACACTTCGTGGATACTGCGAACCTACGGGCGCAGAGTGACTGTAGGTCATACCATTCGGTCCCGTGGGTGGAGGGTAATGGTAGATAACAGGCGGTGTGTAGTGCGGTCGCGAGGAGTTAGAGGGTGCATAAATGATTGCCGGTGGTCTGTGCAGGTGCGGCGGAGCTCGCGCCTGCGGGTAGGAATGCCATGGTGGAGGGTAAGGTTGTGGTTGAGTTGGTACCTGAAGCGGAGGGAGTGGTCCGCGTGCCGTGTGCGAAATTGCTCCTGGATAGGGCGTACGGATCCGTGTGTTGGCTGAGAGTCCTCTAACTGGATCATGCCGAATCGGATGTTCGATGGATCTGGGAAGGGACCTAGACCGGGGTTGATTTGAGTTGGATGAGGCTGGTTGTGGGTCTGCCGAAGGTAAAACTCTGATCTCCTCAGGGGCCGGCAGCGCTTGATTCGCCGTTCCGTAAGAGTGTGCGAGTGGAGAGCTGTGATGAGGTCCTGACATTGCATGGCGTCCAGAGCTTGACGATCTTGCAGGAATCGGAGAGGTTGGTGAACGCGATCTGCTATCGTTTCGTCTGTATCTTGACCCGCTTGACCGAGAGCCTGAGTCTGCACCATTTGGGATGGGCACCTCAACTCCATTTCCGTAGCGCAAGATCATACGCGGTGGCTCAGAATGCGAGCTCTCTGCCTCAGACACAGGAGATGGTGGCACCGATCCGTCCAAAACGGAAGGTGGTTCTGAGGGAGATAAAAATTCTGTACCGTTCGTCTCAACCCAGTAGGCTGTCCTTTCACGAGAGCTCATATACTCCCGAATCGCCTGCGAAGAGGTGGTATACTCAGTCATTTTGATATCCTAGGCCTAGGCGAGATTATTGTCGAGGTCAGGATAAAGTCAGATTAAACTGAGGAGGTAGGTTGAGTCTCAACGAAGACCCAGGAGAGAAGACGGGAGGGATCAAAGAGATCTTCGCAAGGCCTGGGAGTACAAAGGTTTTATAGGGTTAAAAAAGGAAGAGCTCGTGAAGGTGTGCTCTTATGACTAGCATATTGCCGGGGAATCCAAGGATCCAGACAAGATTATCAACCAGTATGGATAAGATCACTGTAACGTGTACACCTCGAGGTCAGGGCTTAACGTATTCGGTGTCTATCGTACTTAGGCCGTGAGACTCGTCATGATATATATATACCGACCATGCTAGCGTACAACAAAGTAGCAATCGCTCTACTCAGCCCTCACAAAGGTGCCCGACGACGAATAAGCTCCGACAGAGAAGCAATTATGACTTGGCCGAGGTGTATAGCTGTTTATAATGCTCCGATTTGGTCGACTTGACAGTTTCCTCAGGTGTGGATGTGGATGAATATTATCAAGAACTAGGAACTGGTACCCATCTGACTGTGAGAACAGTACAATGGAGTCTATTGAAGCAAATATTATCCTCAACCCAAAGACGAAGTCAGCAAAAAAATTCTACCTATTTCTTGCAGATTATAGTACATAAGGAATACTCCGAAGAACTCTTGGCCATCGCTCGTGGGACTATTGAAATGACTTGTTCATCACCTCTCCATCACCGCTTACACAGTACATACTCAGAATCGAATTCTAGAAGGCTTGAATAGGACTAGGTATAATGAACAGGCAGTGTAGGAAATGAAAAGGCCATCACGATTTCAAGTCTAAGATATCACAACGAGGCTCCACACGCCCGAGCTGAGAAAAAGTTCCCCGATATTACACGGGTTAACGGACACGTTGCATGAGATTTTGGGGATTAGACGCGCACAACGAATCGGAAAGACCCTGGATTACAATGCGCTAGTATTTGGCACCATGTACTTATGGAGATGCCGCTATAGTGACGTGTTCCAGGTCAGGGACAAGGCGGGAAAGCCATCCATTTACCTCTTCTGTACGAGCACGATTGTGTAATCGTAGGACGAATAGGAGGACTATCTCGACGGAGGCGAGTTTGTATAATGACTTGCAGTTAGGGGATTGACCAGTACAAAATTAAGCTCGATAACAACCACCTTTATCCTATGAAATGTAGCAAGAAATCAAACTCTAATTGCATCTGTAGTACCCTTGCTATAAAACAGCTGAGAGCGGTGTCGCAGCTTCTGGCTATTCAGGAGCAATCAAGCTTGAAGTCCTTTTCCGAGTTTGATTACCTTAAGACCGTTTATGTCCTTGTTTTCAATAGCCGATCTCTTGTTACCCCGATCTCGAGAACCTTATGTCGCCAGTCAGGACGCAAACAGAGTAAATGTCTATCTTTAAGACTGTCCTATATGTTTCTTGATAGTAAGCCCCATTAAACGGCATATGGGGAGCAGGAGGACAACTAAACTCAGGTGTTGCGTCGATACGTTGGAGGTTGATCAACAGTTGAAAGTGGGAGCGAGGGCCAGGAGGGGAGGGAGCAGGAGCAGTTGCCGGAAATTAGACGTGAAAGCACATTCGAATAACCTAGATGGAATCAAAATCAAATGTTTTGCGCTCACCATTTGGGAAACCAAACTTTTAAAAAGGCCAAGGCGTTGCAATTCTCGGATAAGCAATGACGAATGAAGTAGGATGGAACTCATCCAAAGTGAAATTGCATGCAAATTTCCCGATGACTCGGACTTTTTGTGTATGAAGAACATAGATGGCAGTCCCTGACGAGTCATCGTCATAGGCTGGCAGCAATCTACCGCGGAACGATAACCTGATTAACATCACCATGGTCCATTCTCAAAGGTAAGAAGACTTCAGTGAGTTGTGTCTTTTTTGAGGGAAACCATCAAATGCCGGGTTTCTCCAGAAATTCCGGATATCATACGGTCTTCCATCCAGTCGCTGGATTGCCGAAGTTGTCACGTCTATCGTTTAGTCCACAAGCCATGACTTGTAAGTACGTGAAGGACGAGACGAGACGAGGAGCGAGTCTCGCAAGCCTTGATAGTCTGGTTACCACCATGAAAAAGCCCCCCTGTGCAATCGCCAGCGCGCTGCTGACGTTCCAGGGAGAAGGGGAAAGGGAGTCGTAGACAGAATTCTACTATCAGAAGTCCGCCACGCAGGCAGAAGCCTTACCACGTGCGGCTGAAAAATAAGAGTGTATGTCGTTTGACACGCGTAGCGAAAGAGATCGCAGAGTGGATAGTAAGTGTGTCAACAAAAGATATACTCTCAAAAGTCTAGTTTTTGGTCTAGTCATGTCCTTTGGTGAATTGTTTTCCGAAAGACAGTGTTTTCAAAATAGATGACTGTATAAGGTGTTTCGGCAAACTCAGGGCCGGGCATCACTCAATAAATGATCGGTAGCTGGTTGACGTAAAACGATCCTCATACATACACAGCAACAAAATTCATACCAGATGAGCCGACACAGTTCACTTCAGTTGCGTCCATACCGACCCTATGAAATCCAATCCCAATTGAAAAGTAGTATTGTAGCTCGATGAGTATTACAGGACGAGAGCCACAGTCGCAATCGAAACGATACAGCCGAGCATGATGTGCGGGAGGTTGATCAGAGCATTGGAAGACTGCGTGGGACTGGGGGCTGAAGGTGTGTTCTTGGAAGTTGAAGCGGAAGTTTCCGTCTGAGAGGAAGGCTGTGACGAGACGTTGGTGGGCGTTGCAGTGGGGGTGGTCACTGTGGGAGAACTAATGGCGGCAGTCGTGCCAGCTTGGACATCGATGAAGTTGACGGTATCCGTTGCCGTTACAGGCTCGCCACTGACGGTTGCAGAGCAAATGGCAAGATTGTCCGAGAGCGTACATTCACTGCCCATGGTGAACAAACCGGATGGAGCAACATAGGTAAACGACACGTCGTTTGCATCTTCTACCAGGGTAGCTTTGGAGGAGAGGTAAAAAAAAAGACTTTAGAGACACTTTTTAATAAAAAAAAGTTGTCGATCTGACGCACCAGTGCCGGGGAATGAAGGTTCCTCAAATGTGTCAGTGAGGACTCCTTGGTGCAAAGCCCATGTTGTGCGACCTTCCGCATCAACGCCCAAAATGTCTGCGCTAATTGGTTGAGGATCGAAGCCGGGGATGTAGAGAGAAGTCTGTGCCGCGGCAGCTGGATGGACGTGAACAAGAGTGGTAACCCACAGAATGCAGGACAACTTACCTCCAGTGAGCACGGCCAAAGCGAGTTGAAGGGTAAGCATTAGCTCTTGGAACACTCAAGAACGTGTGGGATAATAAAATCGCGTAAAATATGAATACATCGTTTTTTTGTGTGAGGCGGCCTCCAGCGGCCTTAATCAGAACCGGCGGGGAGTTCTCGGATCGTTTACGTAAATAAATTCGCGTGATCCGTACTTATCCACTGGAACAGTTATGGGAGGGATTGTCGTTGTGCGGGGCTCGACATACTTGCCATTTGACTACATGCTTTTACTCCTCTTCGTAAAGAAAACCTCAGGTTAAATAAGGTTGCCCGAGCCGTCCCTTGTATTGATACAAGTCCAGATGACTGAACTTGTGATTGCGTGTCCACAAGGACCTTGCTTGAGGAGGAAAGCTCGAGGTCATTCAATAGAATACGACATTGTCCACTAGGCGTTATTCTGGAAGGCCAAATTCTCTGTCTATTTGATAAGAATAGATGAGACAAAAGACTGAAATGCTTAGTCAACTTGTTAATCATCCTACTCTGATAAGACGTGATACTAGATGAACCAAGACCAATCACCATATGAATGAATGAAGCAAATACTAGTGAAAGACGTTCTTTGACCCTAGATCGCTCCCTGTTGCCGATCATGTCGTTTCTTGCTTGTGATGCGAGCGTCACGGAAGGCTTATTCTTTTGCTAAGTGTTAGGCTCTTGTCAGTGTTTTGCAAGGCGGCACGATGAGAGGGTCTAGAATGGAATTGCATTCATAAAAGTAATGTACCACGTGGCTGTAATGTACCTAGAATGGAATGAAACAAACTAAAGGAGATATTCTAAGTACATTTCGTATGTTATTGTGGAGGTCACGTGTGTAACATGACACCTGCCCCCCCCTTCCTAAGGGACAGGCATGAGAAAAAAAGAACCCGCTCCGGGCACCTAAAGTGTGGTGCCAATCAACTGCCCCATTTCCTGCCATGTCGATGCTTCCCACGCGTCCACTCGTTCTCCCTGAATTCTTGTATTGCCTCCAATGCATGTGGCATGTTGTACTCCTTCAGCCACTCATCCTCACTCTCATTGTACCCTTTCCGATGGACCAGAAACTCTGACACCCCGCCCCTAGTCTTCCGCTCCCTCAAGATGCACTCAATCTCAACCTTGTCGCCAGTTTCCAGTTGCACTGGGGCCAGGGGTTCCTGCCGTCTCCCTAAAATGGTGTCCTGGTGAGCTGGAATTAGGCATGAGACATGAAAGACGTCATGAATCGCCCAGCCATTGGGTAGGTCCAACCAATACACTGTCGCAGATACCTTCTGTGAAATTTTGAAAGGTCCAAAACATTGGTAGTCCAGCTTGTGGCTGGGCCTATCCGACCGCAGATCCGCATGCTCCAGGTAAACCTGATCCCCCACAATGTAATCCAGCACTTCATCCACCCACACGTCATAAAACCTCTTCATTCTCTCCACCGCCAATGTCAACAACCCCTTCAGTGACTCCTATACCTCTCTGATGCGGTCCAAGTGCTCGTTGGCCTTCAGCACCGACTGTGAGTTGACCGGGTCGATTGAGAATGTTGGGTTGTAGGCATACTCTGTGTAGAAAGGAGACATCTCCGTCGCACTGTTGACATGGTTGTTAAAGGCAAACTCTGTGAAGGGCAACCAGTCTGCCCAGTCGTCTTGATAGTAATCCACAAAGGCTCACAGGTAAACCTCCAGTTCCTGATTTGCCCGCTCTGTCTGGCCATCAGTTTGCGGATGGTGTGCTGACAACAGTGCCTGCTTGATCCCCAGCCTCTCCCACATCCTCTTCACATACTGCGCCATGAACTGAGGGCCGCAGTCTGACACCACCTTCTTTGGCGTACCATGCAAGCACCAGACCCTCCCCATAAACGCATCACACATTGCCACTGCGTCATCCGTCAAATGAGCACCCAGGAAGTGCGCACGCTTGGTTGCCTTGTCACAGACAACCTGTACCGCATCGTAACCCCTCGACATGAGCAATGGACCAATATAGTCTGTGGAAATATGCTGCCACGGACCATCTGGCACTTCTAGTGGCTGGAGCAGTCCATGCGGCCTCTGGCGCCTTGGCTTAATCCTTTGACACATCTTGCACCCCTTGACATACCGTTGCATGAACTCAGACATCCGCGGCCAGTAGTAGTTCCACGCAATCAGCGCCAGTGTGTTAGCCTGGCCTGGGTGCCCCGCAGGAATCGAGTCATGATACAGTTGCAGGATCAACTGTTTCACCTCGTTGTCGTCTGGAACATAGACTAAGCTGCGAAACCGCACCAGGCCCCCATTGACTGAGAACTCCTTCAGCCTAGACCACACTAGCGCTGGTGCCGTGTCAAGGTGCCATAATGGGGTGAGCTTTGGATCCTCATGGGCTGCCACTCAAATACGCTCCAAGATGTCGCTGTCTGCCACTATCACCTGTGCCGCCGCCACCCTCCTTGTCACCTCTGACTTGTCACACCTATCCAGCCCCACCACCACTGCTCTCTTCACTACCTGTCCCTCACTCAGCAGCATCTGACCCGCATTGTCGCGTGCACCCTGGGGAACCTCATGATCTGGCCTTTATGAGAGGCCATCCAGCCCTGCACTCAGGTGCCTGGGGCAGTGCTGGATCTGGAACACGAATTGGTTGAGGAAAAGGCTCCAGCATGCCTGGCGTTGGCTGAGATCCCAGGAGGTCATGAAATACTCCATGTTGCGGTGATCCAAGAAAACCTCCACCGGAAAGGGGTTTCCCTCCAAGTATGGTCGCCACACCTCAAAAGCATGCACCACCGACAGGAGCTCCTTATTATGCACGTCATAGTTCCGCTCCACAGATTGTAAGGCCTTTGAAAAGAAGGCCACCAGTCGCCATTCACTGGCTTCCACCTGCTGAGACAAAACCATCCCCATCGTGAAGTTTGATGCATCTGTCTCCATGCAAAACGCCGCCTCCATGTTCGGCATCACTAACATGGGCACCGCCGCAAATGCGGCCTTCAGTCCATCAAATGCCATCTGCTCTGCCACCCCCCAATGCCAAACCACCTCCTTGCCTTTCAACTGCTCCAATGGCCGCACAATCGCCACATAATCCTCCACAAACTGGTGGTAAAAGTTGCAAAAACCCAGGAACTGATTCACCTGCTGCACGTTACAAGGTGTGGGCCACTCGGTGATGCCTGTGACCTTGACTGGGTCCATGCCTACCCGCCCGGGCGTGATTTTCATTCTGAGATAGTCAACTTCCGCAGTGTGGAACTTGCACTTTTCAGGTTTCAGGAACAGGTCTGCCTCACACAAGCAGTGCAACACCTCCCAAACATGAGCACCATGCTGGGCCAGATCCTCGGAGAAGATAATAATGTCGTCAAGATACAACACCACGTACACGTCAACCAGATCATGAAACAGCTTGTTGACCATATGCTGAAAGGCCGCTGGGGCGTTTCGCAACCCAAACTGCATTACCAGGAACTCGAACTGCCTATACCGTGTGCGAAAAGAGGTCTTCCACTCATTGCCGTCACAAATATGCACATTGTAGTAACCCCAGTGCATGTCTAGCATTGTGAAAACCTTAGCTGCCTTCAACTGGTCGAGTAGCTCATTTGTCAGTGGGATGGGGTAGGCATTGGGTCAGGTAACCACGTTCAGTGCACAAAAGTCAACCACAAGGTGCAGGGACCCATCCTTCTTCTTGACGAAGAAGACTGGTGCGTTGCACAGAGCACTGGAGGGGCGAATATACCCCTTCCGCAAATTCTCGTCAATGAACTCGCAGAGTGCCCAGAGTTCTGCAGGTGCCAACTGATAAAGCTTACCTGGGGGCGGAACGTCTGCGCCGTCCACCAAGTCAATTGCCAGGTCATGTGGTCGGTGCTGCGGCAAGCGCTCTGAGCATGCCTTGTCAAAAACGTCCAAGAACTCATGGTACACCTCCGGGACCATCTCCTCCACCGTCTTCTCACCCCCACCCCCTCTCCTCACATCCTTCTCTGCCAGCGCCTGCGAAATGCTACCTGTAGCTGCCACCCTCCCCTCCTCC
>QLON01000552.1:0-15053 GCA_003313675.1 Termitomyces heimii | reverse complement strand
CTAATATATACTGCTATATAGAGGAAGGCTCAAACTCAAAGTTTAATAGAGCTTAAATAATATAGCATGGAAGCTATTGGCTCACTGTAAGGAGCTTGCCAGTCTGAACTAGTATTTGGAGCTGCAAGGAGTGCAGCAGCTAGGCAATTGGCTAACTATGTTAAAAATGCAAAAAAAAAATGGAGTGTGTAAATATATATACTGTGGAGAAACAAGTAGTTGTAAAAGCCATCTCTAGAGGCTGTGGCTCAGTTACACAGCTGGCAGAGGGAGATATAAAGTTGTATTAATAAAGGTAATATAAATACAAATAATAAGTGCTAACTTAGCAGAGGAAGATCTAAAGAAAACAAGTTTAAAAAACTACTCTGCTTATCAATAAAAAATATTCTGAGGTTGAGTCATGTGACATTGTAATGCTGATATTAGTATAACTAATGTAATTGATGTCATGATCATAGTCACAGCAAAAGTCACATGATCACCAGATTATGGAGCCATGTGAATTGAATCACTTTTAATGAGGACTCTATCAGAGTCTTTATTAAAAGCAATCCAATTTCCAGGCTTTAGCAAAGGCTTTTAAGACCAATAAGGAAATTTGTTCTCATAGTTTAGCCAATGAGGAGTTTAATGAAAGTAGTAGAAGGTAAATAAAATAGGATGAAAAAGCATGGAAATTAGAAGGAAACATGGAGTAACAAACTTTAAAAAAGGATGGTTTCCTGACAGAAACCCAGGCTCCTCCTTTATCTAAACCATAGACTCAGAAGACTACATCACTATTAGCATTTCCACCACTACCAATAGTGGTAGTGCCAGTCTTAACAGTATATACTATCTTTGGGCCATAGCTTATCTTTATACAAAGTTCTTCTAGGACTTATCTACCTGCTTAGATTTATTTAATTAGCTAATGGCCTAGCCAATAGCAGGAGTATTTTGGTTTTAAATCTGCTCATACCTTACCATGCTAGTTGGAGTCACTGTTAATTCTACAAACTCTTATACTTGCTTGTGTACTATATATTGCTGAACTTCCAGCTCAAATATCTGTGTATAAAACTCCACATACTTTGCAAACTTTCTATTCAGAATTTCCTAGCTTCATCAGGCCATCATCTCTCAGTGCTTGAGCATATAGATTAGCAAGCACTGATGAGTTGTCACTTTCACTACTGAATACTTGTTCAGTATGATCTGTAGCTGAACTTTTAGCATTGATCCCATTCTTAATCTTTTTGTCTTTATTAAACAATACTTTCCCATAAATGCTCTTGTTCCTGTCTCTCTGTGCTAATTCTCTCAGCACAGTGTACTTCATTTCCTTTACTTTGGGCACTTGCTCTCTACTCATATTGGCCAAATCTGCCTCCTCAATCTTTTCTAAGAGTAAATGTAGCTCCACATATTCATTCTGTACTAAATAGTGTTTACTAAGACTTGGCTTGCCTCCACTCTTTCTTGCATGAGCTGAACAGCCTGGAGTGGCATGCTTTGCACCAGTTCCATACTTAGAATTAGCTCCATGACTATGTGATATTCTCAAGATGCTACTTAGGCAGTGTAATTTTTATTAACATTCATGGCTGTATCAGAGAAATCCAGATGCATAGTGGCAATTCCATTGCCCTTGTAACAGCTTAGTAAACTATTCTGGCTGAGCAATATCCCTCATCTTTGCCACTGATAGTCCTTTAAGCATTCTAAACTCTTCTGAGTGTGAGTACTGCCCAGTTTGGGCAGAGGTCAATACCTTGGCACAGCTATTATCAGTGGTTGCCTAATATTCCATGATGCTTTAGAAGGATCTTTTGGCTTATTAAGTGAGTTGCCTTATATTATCACATTGATAGATCTTCTTTTTTATATCAAAAGGTCTATCATGCCATAACTATATGCAAAGTCTAGAATTTAAAAAGATTGATTATAAAGCATGAGCCAAGTGCTAAGTGCCAAAAGTGAGTAATCCAAGATTGAATCATTCAAAAAAATGTAAAAATATTAAAAGCTCAAATGTTTTAGCACAGTCAATAGAATATGTCTAAGATTTGGATTCTCTAAGCACACATAAAAAGACAAAAAACAAGCTGCTTAGCTAATGGCTAAGCAGCATAAAAATACAATATTTACATGTGCATTATATGTATAAGAAAATAAGTATTATAAAAATATAAATCAAAGTGCACTAGTGCTATCATCATTACATAAGTCAAATAAGAGGCAGGATAATGGGTCACCTTGACACTCTCCAAGGAGAACTGAATATGCTATTTATCATGACTTTTAATTCATTGAGCATAAAGTAATTTTATTGTTGAGATAAAGGAGTCTGGGATGCCACTGTGCACTATCAATATTCATAGTCAATTCTGTTATGAGCCTTCTCCTAGTCCAATGCCACTACTATACCATTCAACTCTGCAGCTCTTGCATAGCATAACATCATTTTTATTAGCTTGGTTTGTTTTGCAATATGCCTGCCTGGAATAAAACCAGCTTGGCTAGAGTGTATGAAATCTGTGACAATTCCTGCCAATCTATTAGCTAGAATTTTTGTAAATATTTCATAGTCTGTATTAAGGCACATCATGGGCCTGTAGTTGGCAATATCAGCTCTGTCATTCTTCTTGAGTAAGGAGTACATCCATCTCTCTGCAAAGGTGGACTTTATCCATAGACCAAAGTTTTGCATGTTTACATAGGTTTCTTGTAGTAGTTTAATGACACCAAAAGCAGAGTCTGCATCACTTCTATTTTGTATGTCATTCATAGACTGGTCACTAAAGGACTTCCAGAAGTCATATGTAATTAAATCTAGTCCTGATGCTGAGCTGTTTTTTGCATGTTGAGCTTCTTGTATTTCTCTTTCAGATGCTTGTACATACAGTTCATCTCTTTGCTTTACTGATGTCTTGGTTTGGACTGCATTAAGCACTCTCAACATTTCCTCTTCAAAAGTTTCATCTGTAACTCTGGGGTATTGAGACTGAAGTTTATTATGTTAGTTTCTTGCAAGTTCTGCCATTTTATCTGAGTGTTATTCATAGACTGCAGGCTGTCCATTAGGTCTTCCATTAACTTTCAGTGCATGTATTAGATTACATGGCTCAGCAGCCTTACTAGATCTTGTCCAGAATTTTCACATAGTCTTGCCTTCCAATCTATTTCTTATTGCGATGTTTTTGTTAAATATCCGGAGTACGACACCATCGACCCTACACCCATGTCCGTCTCCTCCAGTGACATCATCCCATTGTCATCCATTGCCATTCACTACCCTTTCACTCTTCATACTTCACACATATCACACTGGCCACAATACGACCTTCTATTGTCACCGACAATACATATATATATGAGTACTACTCTGCCAACACCCTCAGTCAATCATACACTAACTGAGGGTGAGTCAAACAGCTACTATTCGATTAATCACATACTAATACGTTACCGGATAGACTAGAGACTTATCTTTCTGTCAGATAACGAGAATAAGGGTATTTAATTCTAGCAGTTTTCCCTTTTTGTTTGAGATCTTCCAGGTGCTTCCTGGTCATTGCAGTCGTCACCTGCCTACTTTGTTCATCCAGTTCCAGATTGAGGTTATTCTGTGTAATTTAGGGTTCAAGTTCCAGCATGGTTTTTTCACGACGGTACTTGGGATCAATTTCCTTCCTCTTTCCCTAGCCTTACTCAGTATCCTACACTTCCAGGCAGCCTAAATACTTTGTGGGCTGTTATCAGCTGTCCTGTTAAGATTTGCTAACTCTATATCCTTCAGAGTCTCTCTTCATGGTTGACAAAGTCCCCTACATACAATTTTCTCTTCATTCATCACACCTCAGTTCGTTATCGCATTGACACGCATGAACTGAGGGATGATACACCATTCTCCACTATAACAGTGATCCATAACTCACACCCATCACCTAGAATACCTTGTATCTAAGTTTTAATACAAGTAGAGGGTGCTTGATTGCTGATTTAGCAAGGTTTATTGTAAAAAGAAAATACCAGGTCAGGCGATATGCCTAAGCACCTAAGCGGGTACATGGACGAACGTTACTTTCAAGGCGAGATGTCTTAACTTGGAAACTAATTGGGTATATTGTAGATTATACAAGACCTATAAGGCTGACAATCACGTGAAGGGACAAGTCTGAGTGGTGCAGTCTCTCCAACCACAACGACTCTTCTCCAGGTGAGCCCATATGTTCTCGGCAGAGACCAAAACATGATAACGACCTCTTCTCTAGACCTCGCATTACAGATAACGCGCACTACCTACCGCCTGCTCCCTCTACATTTACTTAGTTTAGATGACTTTTAATAGGACTATTCATACGGACTTTCAATACGGATCTTGATATGATGATACAATGCGAAATTACACTACCCTGAGCCGTGTAAAATTGTCTGTATGCTGCTCCCGGTATCGACTCAGGATTTTTCGCCCTACGAAGCGTGTTCTCGATCTGTCCGTAAGAACTAGAAAGTAAACTCACAAAAAGATGTGTCCTATAATAGTTCGAGTGCGAGATATACAACGAGCACTCCACCTAGTTTCAAATCTGCTTCTCAAACTTGCTCGCTTCACTTTCCGCTTTCCCTATGGTTTTCAATAATTTTTCCTCCCTTAGCTGAAGGCGTTGTTCCATTCCAAGAATCAGCATGCGGACCTGCTCCAAACGCAAAGACACATCTCCATTTTCTGCGCTATTTACAACAACGGGCGCTTGACGTCGTGTCATAGATGGGCTGGATGAAGCTGGCGTGCTGTGTATAGCAGGGGCAATATCAAGTGACGACTAGGGGAAAGACATCGTCATTGGATATGTATTGAGTCATTCAAGCACGAACCTGCCAATTCTCCCCAGCAAGCCGCGCAAGTGCCTGTTCAAGTGTCTTCTCGCGTTTTCGGGCCCTACAACATCCCAAGGTCATTTAGAGTAACTCGAGGAAAAGGTAACACACCGATCAAGCTCAGCCATGCATCGCTCATTCTCTCGCTGCGTCCCTTGCAGCAAGAGATCAAGATTCTTGTATTCCTTTTCTAGTTGTTGAACTGACTCCAAAGGTGGCCGTTGTGCGAGTTGCGCCTGCAGTACATGTATATGCGCTTGAAGCTGTCCTTCAACATCAACACCACTTTCTAAAATCTTATACCAGGCATTGAGAAAAACGATACATACCTTGTCGTTCTCGCGGTCTTTATCAAGCAATTGTCGACGTAGAACATCTTCATTTGTCTCGTCGGCTTCACGAAGCACTCCAAGGTCATCAATACCAAGCGCCAGAGATGAACGGGGGTAGTTGCGAACGCTTTGCACTCGCCTCATGTTGAGACGACGGTATAGCTGGCAACCGGAAGTCACAGACAATGCGACAACACACATGGCTTAGCACACAAACATGACCCAGGCGATAAGATAAGATCGGTGTTAGCCCAGGGTGATTACGCCGCTGGGCCAGAAACCATTCCTGGTGGAAAAAGGTTCGAAAAAGCCTGTCATCTGTCTCTTGAACAACTATCATTGTAGACAAAGATACTGTTCTGTGACAAAAGATCTCTTCCTTTAACAATTGACACATTAGAAATGGCATAAAGCGTTTCTTTTCAGCTTTTTGACCAGGAAAAAATGATCGGGTGCCAACAATGTGGCCATGGGATGATTAATCTCTTCAAGCTATCTAAGTCTGTGCTATAGACATGTTCAATGTTCTTATTAACGAACAAAGAAGTGGTAATAGTATTTCAAAACAAAAAAAAACTCTGTTCTGAGTAGGCTGAACAACCTGTAGCGACTGTGACCTTTGATCGCTACTTTTTGACCCTTACCTGTGATTTCTATCGTTATCTTGCCTGCTTTATCCATCGATCCGGATACTTGTTAGCGGGCAGTGTATAAGATTACTACTTTGTATTCGGACGGTAACTGTCACGATACCACGTGACCACTGAGGCCACAGTATGGTTGGATATCGACATATCATACAGACACTCCAAGTTGTCACACTGGCCACAGGGCCAATGTCGTTGCATTGTGCCACAAGGCCACAGTTACCACTAGATGGTGAACAATGAATCCATTGTTCACCTAGGACATATATATTAGACTACTGTAAAGCACAACCCTCAGTCAATTATAGTCGGACTGAAGGTATTAGAAGACTAAACCTATACGACACAGATATAGTAAGTCCTCAGTCTGTGGATAATTGACTGCCTTCAGTTTCTACCTATATGACACAGATATAGTAAGTCTATATGTATTGTGAGTATTGTTTCTGTCGTATAGTAATGTTTCTAACTCACCCTCAGTCTGTGGATAATTGACTGAGGGTTCCTGTATCGTCTCTCGCTATATAAATATATGTCTGTCCATTGTTCTTGAGGACAAAGAGGCCAAAGCCAAAGCATGGTCCTGAGTCTCCTTTGTATTCTGTTGGTCTGTGCATCCCCGTAATCCATGCTCACGGTGTTAACCTGAATCAGATCTCAACACTCCTCCTCACCGTGAGCATTGTCGAACATCATACTCCTCGCGCAGAATCTGTCATTCCAAGGAGTGCTCTTAGTTTTGAGAATTGAGGGGTAGGTAACGCTTTAGTGAATATGTCAGCTGTTAGGCTCTTGTCAGTGTTTCGCAAGGCGGCACGACGAGAGGGTCTAGAACGGAATTGCATTCGTAAAAGTAATGTACCGCGTGGCTGTAATGTACCTAGAACGGAATGAAACAAACTAAAGGAGATATTCTAAGTACGTTTCGTATGTTATTGTGGAGGTCACGTGTGTAACATGACACCCGCCCCCCCCTTCCTAAGGGACAGGCATGAGAAAAAAAGAACCCGCTCCGGGCGCCTAAAGTGTGGTGCCAATCAACTGCCCCATTTCCCGCCACATCAACGCTTCCCACGCATCCGCTCGTTCTCCCTGAATTCTTGTATCACCTCCAACACATGTGGCATGTCATACTCCTTCAGCCACTCATCCTCACTCTCATCGTACCCTTTCCAATGGACCAGAAACTCTGACACCCCGCCCCTAGTCTTCTGCTCCCTCAAGATGCGCTCAATCTCAACCTCGTCACCAGTTTCTAGTTGCACTGGGGCCGGGGGTTCCTGCCATCTCCCTAAAATGGTGTCCTGGCGAGCTGGAATTAGGCACGAGATGTGAAAGACGTCATGAATCACCCAGCCATCGGGTAGGTCCAACCGATATGCTGTCACAGATACCTTCTGTGAAATTTTGAAAGGTCCAAAATGTCGGTAGTCCAGCTTGTGGCTGGGCCTATCCAACCGCAGATCTGCGTGCTCCAGGTAAACCTGGTCCCCCATGATGTAATCCGGTGCTTCGTCCACCCACGTGTTATAAAACCTCTTCATTCTCTCCGCTGCCAACGTCAACAACCCCTTCAGTGACTCCTGTACCTCTCTGATGCGGTCCAAGTGCTCGTCAGCCTTCGGCACCAACTGTGAGTTGACCGGGTCGATCGAGAATGTTGGGTTGTAGGCATACTCCATGTAGAAAGGAGACATCCCTGTCGCACTGTTGACATGGTTGTTAAAGGCAAACTCCGCGAAGGGCAACCAGTCTGCCCAGTTGTCTTGATAGTAATCCATGAAGGCTTGCAGGTAAACCTCCAGTTCCTGATTTGCCTGCTCCGTCTGGCCATCAGTTTGCAGATGGTGTGCTGACGACAGTGCCTGCTTGATCCCCAGCCTCTCCCACATCCTCTTCACATACTGCACCACAAACTGAGGGCCGCAATCCGACACCACCTTCTTTGGCATACCATGCAAGCACCAGACCCTCCCCATAAATGCGTCACACATCGCCGCCGCGTCATCTGTCGAATGAGCACCCAAGAAGTGCACGCGCTTGGTTGCCTTGTCGCAGACAACCTGTATCGCATTGTAACCCCTCGACATGGGCAATGAACTGATATAGTCCGTGGAAATATGCTGCCACAGACCATCTGGCACTTCCAGCAGCTGGAGCAATCCATGTGGCCTCTGGCACCTTGGCTTGATCCTTTGACACATCTCGCACCCCTTGACATACTGTCGCATGAACTCAGACATCTGCAGCCAGTAGTAGTTCTGCGTGATCAGTGCTAGTGTGTTAGCCTGGCCTAGGTGCCCTGCAGGAATCGAGTCATGATACAGTTGCAGGATCAACCATTTCACCTTGTCATAGTCTGGAACATAGACCAAGCCACAAAACTGCACCAGGCCCCCATCAACCAAGAACTCCTTCAGCCTAGACCGCACCAGCGCCAGCGCCATGTTAAGGTGCCACAACGGGGTGAGCTTTGGATCCTCACAGGCTGCCACTCAAATACGCTCCAAGATGTTGCTGTCTGCCACTATCACCTGCACTGCCGCCACCGTCCTCATCACCTCTGACTCGTCACACCTATCCAGCCCCACCACCACTGCTCTCTTCACTACCCGTCCCTTATTCAGCAGCGTCTGACCCACATTGTCACATGCACTCTGGGGAACCTCATGATCCAGCCTTTGCGAGAGGCCATCCGGCCCCGCACTCAGGTGCCCCGGGCGGTGCTGGATCCAGAACACGAATTGGTTGAGGAAAAGGCTCCAGTGTGCCTGGCATCGGCTGAGATCCTGGGAGGTCATGAAATACTCCAGGTTGCGGTGATCCGAGAAAACCTCCACTGGAAAGGGGTTTCCCTCCAAGTATGGTTGCCACACCTTGAAAGCACGCACCACCGACAGGAGATCCTTATTATGCACGTCATAGTTCTGCTCTACAGGTTGTAAGGTCTTTGAAAAGAAGGCCACCAGTCGCCATTCACCGGCTTCTGCCTGCTGAGACAGAACCGCCCCCATCGCAAAGTCTGATGCATCCATCTCCATGCGAAACGCCGCCTCCATGTTTGGCATTACTAACACAGGCACCACTGTGAACGCGGCCTTCAGTCCATCAAATGCCATCTGCTCTGCCACCCCCCAATGCCAAACCACCTCCTTGCCTTTCAACCGCTCCAATGGCTACACAATCGCTGCATAATCCTCCACAAACCAGTGGTAAAAGTTGCAAAAACCCAGAAACTGATTCACCTGCTGCACGTTACAAGGTGTGGGCCACTCGGTGATGCCTGTGACCTTGACTGGGTCCATGCCTACCCGCCCGGGCATGATCTTCATTCCGAGATAGTTGACTTCCGCAGTGTGGAACTTGCACTTTTCAGGTTTCAGAAACAGGTCTGCCTCACGCAAGCGGCGTAACACCTCCCAAACATGAGTGCCGTGCTGGGCTGGATCCTTGGAGAAGATAATAATGTTGTCAAGATACAACACCATGTACACGTTGACCAGATCATGAAACAGCTCGTTGACCATATACTGAAAGGCCGCCGAGGCATTTTGCAATCCAAACTGCATTACCAGGAATTCAAACTGCCCATACCGTGTGCAAAAAGAGGTCTTCCACTCATCGCCGTCATGAATACGCACATTGTAGTAACCCCAGCGCATGTCCAGCATTGTGAAAACCTTAGCTGCCTTCAACCAGTCAAGTAGCTCATTTGTCAGTGGGATGGGGTAGGCGTTGAGTCAAGTAACCGCATTCAGCGCATGAAAGTCAACCACAAGGTGCAGGGACCCATCCTTCTTCTTGAAGAAGAAGACTGGCGCACCGCATGGAGCACTGGAGGGGCGAATATACTCCTTCCACAAATTCTCGTCGATGAACTCACAGAGTGCCCAGAGTTCTGCAGGTGCCAACTGATACAGCTTACTTGGGGGCAGAATGTCTGCACTGTCCACCAAGTCAATTGCCAGGTCGTGTAGTCAGTGCTGTGGCAAGCGCTCCAAGCGTGCCTTGTCAAAAACATCCAAGAACTCATGGTACACCTCTGGGACCATCTCCTCCACTGTCTTCTCACCCCCACCTCCTCTCCTCATGTCCTTCTCTGCCAGCGCCTGCGAAACGCTACCTATAGCTGCCACCCTCCCCTCCTCCTCCAGTAGCTGGGGTCCTGTCACCCCGAGATGTGACTGCATATCCCACCACTGCTCTAGAAATGCACCACTACTATTGATGCTGGTCTCCTTGGTGGCTTTGATCGCGTCGTCGATGTAGGCCTTTGCCACCTATACAGCCTCCATCTGCTGCGCCCGCCAAAACCTTGTTTTTCTTGTCTAAGCCAGCTTCAGCTTGTGGAACCTCTCCACCATGCCCGCCTTCCGCGCAAACACTCTACATCTGCCACCTGTCGACAACCCCGCCAAACACCTGTCCTGGCAGTAGGACAACTTGAAAAGCACCGTCGACCTCTCCCAGTCAATGGACAAATTGTGCAACTTCAACCAGTTGACCCCAAGGATGAGGTTGTCATTGCCTATGTCCACGACATCAAACACCAACGTCTCCTTGTGGTCACCCAGCACCACTTGCAGGTGCACCTTATCTGTAATGAGGCCGGAACGGATCTCGGAGTTGTCTATTGTGTGCAGACACATGGGGCGGCCCTTGCATATCACCCACAGGCCCTGCTCCACCACAAAGCAGGGGTGTATGAAACAGCAACTTGCGCCAGAGTCAACTATGGCTCTTGTGTCAATAATGAGTGGAGTGGCCTCCCCAGGTGGTTGAGTGCGTAGTGTAACAGGGAGTTCCAGAGCTGAGTACGGGGATCGAGGTGAGCATGCGTGTATAACCGCTGCGCATCGGCTATAGAGCCGGGGTCTTCTAAAATTTGCTTCGTGTGGTTCATGCAACACAGTCATATTATCAGGCATGGATACATGAGACCATCTGGTTGCACTTGTTGTGGCAGCACAAGGCAACCCTACACAAAACCCGCCGCCGGCTGCTGCTCCTTCCCCCCCTCGGCCTTGTCCGCATCAATCACCTCATGCACCGCTGCCTTTAACGATGCCATCCATGCTGGACACTCCGCAATCAAGTGCCCAGTCTTCCCACACTTGAAGCACTTCCTTGTCGTGCCCCTTTGCGCTCAATTGACATCCATAGCGTTGGAGTCCTTTGATGCTGGGGGGTTGGAGACCCGAGCCGCTGCCGGGGTAAGCGCCGCCATTTGCACCGCCAGGGCCGGGCCAGATGCCTTTGAGGCACCATGCCACTGACCCTTCCTCCATGTAACCATGTCTGCCAGCCTGGTCTCTTGGCAGAGCAGGATGTCCCAGGCCTCCTCTGCAGTTGTAAAGTCTATGTTCACGAGCGCCTCCATGGCCGTTGCATTCAGCCCCTTCCAAAAGCAATCCTTGACATACTTGCTATTAGCGTCAGCTGGGCCCAGCTTCCCCTTGAGCTCGAAGAACACAGTACAATACTCCGTGATTGACCTCGAGCCCTGTTGCAGCACCCCAAGCCTGTTCAGTGCGTCCTGTGCCGGGTCCCTCAAACCAAATGCAGCCTTGAAATCCGACAGCCATGCCTCCCAACGAAACCTCCGTGGGTTCGCCTCCAAGTCATCCGGTCCCATTGTAATGATGCGAGACCAAGCAAGGGCTGCACCAGTCAGATACAATTGTGCCCACAAGATCCTCTGGCGCTCGCTCCAGAACACCTCGAACTCTGCCGCGGCTTCCACTTGGCTGATGAACTGATCCACCAATGGCCTCGACGCACCGTTATACGTCCCAGGGGAGTTGATGTTAGGCCTCGGTCCAGGCGCACGTTCCGCCTGTTCCAAGCGTGTCATGCGATCTGCTAAAGCCTCCAGCCCGCCCTGCACCATCTGCAACTGTGCTGCCAGCTCCGTCTGCAGAGCGTCAAACACCACCTTTGCAATACGTTCCTCTGGGAGTGCTATAGCCTTGTCCACTTTCTCCAAAGTTGACATCGAGGGCATGAAAAAAAAATTTTAGTTTGTTTCAAGTGTTAGGCTCTTGTCAGTGTTTTGCAAGGCAGCACAACAAGAGGGTCTAGAACAGAATTGCATTTGTAAAAGTAATGTACCATGTGGCTGTAACGTACCTAGAACAGAATGAAACAAACTAAAGGAGATATTTTAAGTACGTTTCGTATGTTATTGTGGAGGTCACATGTGTAACATGACATCAGCTGCATTATCTTTAGTGTTGATATACTGAATGGTGATCTCTTTCGATGCGACACATTTGTGTAAGAAGTGATATTTGATATTGACATGTTTGACATGCTGGTGCAGCATCAGATCTTCAGATAAGTTTATGGCCGAGTTATTATCACATAGTAAGGTCATTGGTCCTGGCGGGGTGTATCTGATTGCTGTCATCAGAGTGCATGACCAAATGCATTGTTGGGTGGCTTCAAAAGTGGCTATATACTCTGCCTTGCAAGAAGATACTGTGACAGTCTACTGTTTTTGTGTGGATCATGAGATAATGCCTAAATCTAGGGTCTATGCATATCCTCCGACACTCCTCCTTGTGTCCAGGCAATTTGCCCAATCTGAGTCTATGAAGCCTAGCAATGTTACTAGTTGCTTCTCTCCAAGAGACAGTTCCAATATGCACATGCCTTTCAAGTAGCAAAGAGTCCTGATGGTGGCGTTCCAGTGAGTCTAAGTGTAGCAATCAAGATATTGGGAGAGCTGTTGGACAGCATATTGGATGTCTGGCCATGTAGAAACTGCAAGCCACAACAGGCCTCCAACTAGGCAATGATAATGGATATGTGCAATCTTCTCTCATTCCTTAGAAGAAAGTGTGGTTGCATCTGTATGGTGTAGTTTGGTCCTGGGATCCATAGGCATAGATACAGGACTGGCGTCTGATTGCCCAAACTGCTGGACCATTCTATCAATCAGTGTCATCTGTGATAAATGTACATGATGTGCATCATGGTTTCAGTTCACAGCAATTCCCAAGATGTGTTTTGGTGTTTCCAGATCTGCTATTGTCCATGCTTCTGTCACCTCCTTCTTGAACTCTTCATTTGCGGCTTTTGTGCTGGCTATGGCTAAAAAGTCATCCACATGTACTCCCACAATCACCACACCAACTTCATTTCTCCTATAGTATATGCATGCTTCACAGTCCAACTTTGTGAATCCCCACTTCTTCATGTGCCTGTCTAAGGTCTTGTTCCAGATCCTGCCTGCTTGTTTCATGCCATATAACCCTTTTACTAGCCAACACATACAGTTCTCCTTCCCTGGCTCTTTGAATTCCCTGAGTTGTTCTATATACACCATCTCTTCTTCAGATAAGACACCATTCAGGAAGGCTGTTTTCACATCAATCTGATTTGCATCCCAGCCAAGTGATGCTGCCAAGTGTAACAAAATCCTCCAAGATTCTGTGCACACAGTAGGTGAGGTTGTCTGTGTATAGTCCCTACTATATATTTGGTTAAAGCCCTGTACAATGTGTCACAGTTTGAACCTAGTTATTTTGCCATTTTCATCATGTTTGATTGTAAAGATGAGATGTCCTTTGAGTACTCAGTGCCCTCAGGGAACATCCTCACATGGGATAAGTTTCCATACTCCCATCTCTTTTAGTGATGTCAGCTCTTCACAATATGATTGTTTCCACCTGAGTTTGTCTGGTAAGTTCTTGGCTTCCTTTCAAGTTCTTGGGGTTTTGAAATCTGATTCAGAGTCCAAGTACTGTTGGTCCTTGATTGCATTCAGTGCTGTCAAGATGCAATCAAGGTCATGGGGTTGGTCTTCTATTATATCACCATTTTTGATTTCCCTCCAACATTCAGCCCTAGTTGCCTTTATGCATTCAGCTGCTTCCTTTGACTCTCTGACAGCCCTCTTGGTATGTATTTCTGCTCTATCATTACTACTTACTTTGGCAGTTAGAATTACTGTCCAGATTAATCATTGGATTTGGAGTACTGGGGCATGTTCATTGTTAGTTGGTTTGCCTGTTTGTTGGGCTGTTGGCAGGTCTTGGCTAAGGACTCTAGATATATTCAGGGAAATATCTTCATTGTCATCAATATGCTTAGCCAGGCTTCTTGAGGCATTCATTGCTATGGAATTTATAGTTTGGGTTTTGGGGGAATGGCTATTGGTATGTATTTGTTGCTTTAGGTTGGGTGTGGGAATCAGTGCAATAAGTTCATGATTGTAACTTCCTATAAAACAGACATGGTACAAGGTGTACACTTTTTTTGCTGAGCAATCATAACAATGGTATGCTTTTGAGTTGGGATCATAGCTAATGAGGACACATTCAATGGATTGTTTAAATACCTTGGGATTATGCTTGTTTAAGATTAATACAAAAATATGACACCTAATTTCTTGAATATAGGAGTAATTTGGTTTCCTTTGATATCATAGCTCATCTGGAGTGACATTTCACACAGCTGAGATCTTTGTTTTTCTGTGGAGATGAGCAGTTGTCAAGTAAAATTCATCCCACAAGAAGAAAGGACAGTTAGCTGCAAGCTGCATCATCCATGCCTTCTCCATTAGGGTTCAATGCATGCACTTAACTCTTTTCATATGGACTGATGTGTATGGGGCACCAACTTCTATTATGATTCCTTGCTTTCTGTACCATTTCTTATATTCATCTCCATTGAAATCTCCATCTTGACCAGTTTGCAATATTTTCAGATATTCTCTGGTTTGTTTTCTCATGCCAGAATTCAGGCTTTGAGTGTGCCAAATCCTTCATCTTTTATTTTCAAGAGTATTGACCAAGGTTTATTTGTATAATCATTGACAATATTCATAATATAGTTGTTACCAGTCCTAGATATAATTGCTGTTGGCCCTGACAAGTCTATCCACACCTTTTCCAACCTCCTTGTTGCTCTGTGCCTCATCCCCTCCTCCCTCTCCTTCAGTACTGGCATCTTGGGAATGCAATGATTACACTTAAGAGGTTTGGAAGAAAAAGATGAGGGCATACCTTTAATTATACCTATTCATGCCATCTGCATAATAGATTGGTAGTTTGCATGTCCAAGTCTCAGGTGCCAAGTTTTGATGTTAGAAGCAGCATGAATGGCTAATGTCTGAGGACTGAGGAGGTCTAGTGTATATTGTCAGGTTCCGCTGATTCGGGGGCTTTCCAGGAAAGCAACGCCCTTACGAGGCGGACTTGAT
>QLON01000549.1:0-95381 GCA_003313675.1 Termitomyces heimii | reverse complement strand
AGTGCCTCTAGCGCACCAAAAATTCCTCCTCACCCCGCCCCAAAGTCTGTCCATCTGATTTTTTTTTTGCAACTCTCTTTGACATTTATTACTCTCTCAAGGTCCCTGGTAAAACCGCCGCGTATTACTGTCGTAAAATACCTCCAACGCCACAAAGTCTCCGCCGTCCCTTCTCAAACATCTACGTGTACACGCAGACGGCCTTCTCCCCCTGGTGCCTCAATGCATGCCGTTTATTTCGACCCGGACACCGTCGATGACTCAGACTTCCGGCCACCCACTGACGCTCCTCCAAAGTTAGATTTTCCAGAGGGTTCAGCAGACTGGGATGATACATCCATTGTTGGTACCATCGTCAGCTCGTACGACTTTCGTGCTGAGCCCGACAGTCGGTCCACCTGTTTCCCGTTGGCAAAAAGTATTTCGTCACTATACCAGAATCTATTGCGCCTCGCACAAAGACGTAATCCTCCATTATCCCTCCCTGTCCTCCTGGATTACCATGAGCTACATCCTGGTCTTCGCTCTACGCGTTCGTATAATCTGCTGATATCTTTGGCAATACGCACGGCATCTTACGGTACCGTCAGATGGTTGCTTAAATCTATGCGTGCCGATAAGTTGTCTGGTGACCTTGAGACGTGGAGGTTGAGAGTGCGATGGTTGGTCCAGTCTGGTATGTGGGACAAGGCTTGGAACGAATCGATGCAAATGCGAACCAAAACCCGAGCAAAGGAAGGAAGCAACATCGCTTTCAAAGTCACTGATACACTCCCGCTGTCAATATGGATGGAGTTTTTTAGGACTCTGAAGGGCGGTACGACTCGTCGACGCCGAAAGCACTACGTCCCGAAGTCGGACGTGCAAAACGCCACACCCCTGCGATCTACAGAGACATCTGATTTGTATTCGACACGTTATAATACCCTAATGAACAATCGACCGACAGTCTTATCTCACGATTTATCCAAGACGCCACCACAAGCAGTCTATAACGCGGTATGGGCAATGCTTCATGTTGGAAAAGCCGACAAAGCTCTATCTTTTGTCAAAAGATATCTAGCGTGTCTACCTCGATCGTTGAGTGTGTCGTGGTATAGAAAATGCCTAGACATTCTTCATCTCCTCATCGCCAAGTGGTCCCCACAGCGAGGCCTCCGACGTCTCTACGAGACTCGTCGGATGATGGTTTCGTTGCTTTCCATCTACCCTACTCTTAGACCTACGTCCACCACTCTATTTCTTCTCCTCGCACCCTTGTACCACGCCAAACGATGTGGCACAGCCGCCGCCAACATCATGCGTGTCTTCAAGTCTGATTATGGATACCGAACCGAAGATCGCCGCGTTAGGCGCCGTGTTGCTAATTTAGCTCTCAAGGAGGGACGCATGGACATTGTTGACAAGATGCTTAGACTTGAGCAGAGAGCCAGCAGGGCTCATACAGCGTGGCGATTAATGGAACGAGTCACTGGGACGGCCGCCAAGCCCCTGCCACGGAAACTTTTACGGCCGCCAATGCGGGCAATATTCAGGCGTAATGGACGAGAACAGCGGTGGTGGTGCAGTCTTATTAGCCGAGTGTCCCGTGTCCGTAGGTATAAACGTACAAGACAATAACGTATTGAAAGTAAGAATGGCGTCTGGATGGGGTGACGGAATGCGGAATTTTTTTTTTTTGCAACATTGTATTTTTCTCTATTTGAGGCCAGGCAGAAGGGGAGGGAACTCGAGTAATGTAATGGAGTTCTCTGTCAGTGCGATCCGCGACTTGGCTTGTTGTTCGTTTGTTGACAAGCCATGTCCAAATGCAGCCACCATTATGCTAGCGCGATACGGTTCCAGAGTCTTTTCTTGTGGTTAATCTCGGTCATCTATGATATCTCGCCTAGCCTTGGAAACCCGCTCTAGCCGCGTTATGTTCGACAACTTATCAAGAGTTGGCGCCGGTCCGTCGGGGTCTTGCGAACTCTCCAGTCCTTAGAACGTGTCCGCTCTTCGTAATTCTTGCCCTCCGAAAGCCCTCCGAAATCGAGATCTTTTTGCTCACCGACGATAAACTGATCTACCTTTGACATCTTCTTGGCCGCCTGCCTGAGATTTTGCGCGGCGAATGAGATCTTCTATACGAGAAATTACAGGTAATTCGATGGCGACTAGCGTTCTTGCCCGCCTTCGCTGTTCATACTCTTCGCTTCTGTACGCACGGTTGTACCGGGGACCTTCCGCACCTGTAATCCAGTATACTTCCACGATCACTTTTTCATGGGTGTCGATCAATCCTTGCTCCCTAATTACGACACTCTCAGTCACCTCCAGGAAACCTTGTTAAACGTCCCGTTTGAAAGGCACCAGAAGACGTCGTTCGCTGGATGTCAATTTCACACCAAGAAAATCTTCGAACATTGACTCAAGGCTCAACCCTGTCACACCCATTCCCAAACTCGTACGAAAAATCTGGAGATGACGGATACAAAAGATGCAATAACTTTGTCTACTCAAGGTATAAATTAGCTCGACTCGGTGCCACATTTTGTTATTCTTTCCTTCTAGTTATTTCGCTCCAATGGTGGCCGTTCCTCCTTCAAGCGAGAATCTTGTGGCCTTGTCTTGTGCCAACGTCGGTGTAGGTCCTGGGGGAACGACCCATATGCTCGCGTAAGGCTGTGTGATTTTGTATTTAAAAACTAGAAGTATAAATTCCTCCTTCAGACGAGTTGTCCTTGTTGACTATAGAGGGAGAGTCATCTTCGACAAATTTGTCAATCCGACCATGCCGGTAGGATTCTGTCATGGTACTTGTCTTGACGCGACTGACCTACTCGAAGGTGACTGACTACCGTACTGCGATGACAGGTATAACCGCAGAAGACTTTAATCCAGGTTCGCCTCCGCAATTCTGACGTTTGAGGGTGCACTCAGATTCATGCATGTAGGGAACACCTGGCCGTTCCATGTGGTCCAACGCTACATCGCCCAGCTTCTTGATAAGAAGATCCTTGTCGGACACAGCACGTGGAATGACCTCTCGGGTAAGTAAGCAGACTAATTATCTTTGTATCGGTAACGAAGACTTCCTGGTCGTATAGTCCTTGGAGTACCTCATGCGGCAGTTAATACAAGAGATGTCGCACTGTATATAGTATGTATTCCCTTCTTATCACGCGGTTACGCCACCTGCAATCCTGACTTTTGAGTCTTAGCCTTTTAAAAACGCATTACGATTTTCTCATTCTCAAGTCATTGGACTTCAAACGTTATCATGGCAGCTCATGTGTCGGCGCTGCCAAGAAGGCCCTCATGATCCAGTTAGTGAACGTCATTTGCAGAGTGGCAATCGCGTGAGCCTAATTGATCCATTTCAGATTGAAAATGCTAGAGTTGCAATGGATCTCTATCGGTCGGATGCTGAAAATTGGGAAAGCGCCGTTGCAAAGAGCAATTGGCCGTGCAACCTTCCCCCCAGTACGTTTTCTAGATGCTACTATTGATTGTGTTTTTGCCATCTTGTCTGGTACGACCTCTTGGAGACGTCGTACCCACACTTTGTATTTTTCTTTGGCTATCTTCTTTTTAACCGTTCTTATCATGTAATACACTCACTCGGAGCAATATAATTAATATAGTGTCTGCAATGAATATTGGCCTAAATAGTCCATTACCATGTATATTTCTTTAGTACATACGTAATTCGAAGAACACAACACCCATTTAGTATATAATCTTCCAAAATAAGGTTTTGAGCTGACGATCGGTGATATAGCAATGTGACAGTTCTAAAGATATTCTGCGTATGTATATATGGAATCTAGATGATGCTAGTGGCGAGTCTGTCCAGAGGCGAATTTTTCAACAAAGTCGGATATGGAATATGATAAAAGAATTCACCTTCTCTGCGCCTAGAATTCTCATTGTTCCTTCGTAAACGAAGAACGCGCAGGCATTTACAGGAAATGCACGTAGAAGACAGGGCCCTAAACCACGGAAAAATCCAGAAATACCATGAGAGGAGTAGATCTGGCGAGCCGTTAGGGTGAACGATGGTCTTCCAGTGACCGACGTCGACATTTGTGAATGTGGATGGGGAATAGGGTGAGACATCATTCGGCTGCCACGCAAATAAGAGATTGACTTTGCGATGATAAGCATTGGAGGCTTACTTCTTGATGTTGTCAGCGGGGATGGCCATACCCCAGAAAGCAAAGGCACCCAAACCACCAGAAATAAAATTTGCTGCGCCTGTGCTTATCTTGGAATAAAGACGTCAAACGGAGAACAACCAATTTCCGGGTGGTTGAAATCACCTCGTAAGGCGTTCCTACTAGTCGCGAAAAGCCTCGCATCAAGGCCTGTCATAGGGAAGATAAAGCGGATATAGTCGACAAAAAATATGTATGTGTGCCACGACTCACCTCAAAGGACAAGAACATCCAAAAAAAATTACTGCGAAAAGCAATGCTGCCCGTAAACCCTGACCACATACCAAAGAAACCTTGTGCACGAATGATTTGGCGCGCACAATCTATAGGTCCCTTGAATTGACGTTCGGCTACCGACCTTTGAGATTGTAACTGGAGCTTGACTACATACAATCAGGTAACTTGAATAGGTTCAGCAGATGACTAGTAAAAACCAACCTTTCAGCAGCTCGACCGGTGTGGCGATTAAAGTGCTATATAAGTTGAATACAATCAGATCCATATTTACAATAACAGGCTCATAAGTTTTTACCTGGTCCATCCAGCAAAAAGGCCAGCGATGCCGTGCCCGAGCAAAGTGAGACGAGGAACTCCGGTGATTGGTGTAGTCTCCGTCATGCCATGCCGTACAAGGAAAAGTCGATAGTTATGCAATGAACCAAGCAGGAGAGAGTCGATCGCAGCCCAACCCACAGCAGGCGGGGTGGCTCCTTTGTAGAGAGCGAGTGCACCCTTGGTTGAGCTGCATAGGAATCAACGAAGACTCTGCCACGAGTCACCTCATACCTCGTTCCGCACTATTTTAACAAGGACATCGAGAGCTCCGCCATAAGTTCCTGGAGGAGAACACTGCATACGTGTCTTGATAGTATCGAACCTTGTTTTTCCGGCTCAAGTCAAACCCTAGGCCACCAAAGCTGACTTTTTTGCTCACAATAGTCGATTGTGATGCGAGCTCACCATGTTACTGGAGCTGATTCTTACCCATGCCCGACTGCGACCTGGAATGAAAACAATGTTCAGATCGAGTCGAGCTCTGGAACGGCAAAGGTTTACTTTTGTCAGCCCTTGTTAGAAGTTTGAGTCTACACGATGGACGAGTTTCGGGAAGCTTGGGTTACTAACCACTGCCTATACCTGCAAAGGCGCCAACAATCCTGAGATGGCCCTCTTTTGACGGCTCGTCCGTCATTCGTTTTTGCTGAAGTGACGGGAAATAAGATAGAAGCCGGATGAGGATGCGTGTCAAGATGCTGTGCTTGTGTAAATCAGCTTCACCATCCACATGCAGGACGAAGATATCCCTCAGGACGAGAAGCAATGCCGCATCTGTCTCGATGGCGTCGCTGCTGAGTCTTCTCTTGGCCGTCTCATTCGACCATGTCTCTGTAAAGGCTCGATCAGCGTAGGCATGTACGTTTGCTGTCTGTCACCAGGTCTAAACGTTCAGCTCCCAGTATGTCCACATCAAGTGTCTCCAGACATGGAGGAACACCTCAGCATCGAAAAGTGCCTTCTTTGCCTGTCCACAATGTCATTACCGTTATCGCTTCGTTCGTACCAATGCCTTTGGCATTGCAACAAACCCGAGTAAGTGTCCAAAATGTCTCGTGTCTGCTGAATATTGTAACTTTTCTCTGTCAAGTAATTGTTGGGGCTTTATCCACTATCATATTTACTGTCATTGTTCTGCTCGCGTCTTTCGTCACTACATTCTTCATGTCTTGGTTCGAAGAGACCTCAACCACGACCTACTTTTTCTCCTCGTCTTTTATCTACGTTTCCCCGCTTGGCCTCATGCAGGACCTCATCGCGGCTGCACTACGCATACTACAAGATCAGGACCTCGGGGGGCTTTTTGACGATCGACCAAGGCAAGCGCCACTCAGTCCAGTCGGCGTCCCCCGTCCAGCAAAACCACGGGGTTTCTTCATGAACTTCGTTCGGCGCTTCGTTCTGGGTCTACCTATGGTCGGAGCAGGATCCTTGGTTTATATGCTCTTGTCAGCACCCTTGATTGGACCTCTGCAGTTCTTGGCACGTCGGAGGAGCGGTCGCAGCAGGCGAGATCAGTCTCGCGATATAGCAGCTTTAATCATTGTCGCTCTCATACTCGCAGGCGCGGCAAAGTTTGTGCTTTCTTTTTTGTCGACAGCATGGTGGCTTACAATGCTGTGCGCAGAGCTCTGCATCAAGTCTATCGTCTAACAGAAAGGAAAGTAAAGCGCCTTCTTCTCCGAGCCGAGGAAGTCATACTTGAGGTTAATTAGTTCCCCTCCTCCTTCCTTCCTTATTTGTAACATACCCGTTGCTTTTGTATCTATTCATCTATTTATGTTATTCGGGAAAATAGTAAAAATCTATGTTCAACCTATTGGAGTTTAACCCGAACTCGCCTCAACTCTTGTGAGTATATGTGTTAGTTCTCGTGATGACGAGAGAATTTCGATCGCATGAATCCCATCTCTTAACCAGACCCAGGGAGTTGTGAGGGTGATGAAGCAACATTCAGAGTCATAGTACTAACTGACCCTTGAGAAGCAAGAACAATAGCTGACCCTGTAGCTTTGAGGACAGTCACAGGAACGCCACTTGTGATGTCCGTCTTTGACACAGTTGACGGTGATGCGACACCTGCAGCACTCTCCTGTGGCCTTAGCGCTGTTATTGAACCGCTATGAGTCAGAGTGGCATGCAGTTCAGCTATAGACGTCGGTGAAATTGTCGACACTATAGGGTTCGACAATGCTAGGGACGTCGTGTATACCGAAGAAGCGGATGATGATGAGTCAGAAATTGAGGAAACAGATGAAAAAGATGACGTTGCAGAGCTTGTGGAAGTCGGTGAGATTGCCAATACATTAGGATTACTCGTGACAGCCGAATCAGATGACGAAGGCGCCATAGTCGAAGATGGATTCAAAAGGACAGTCCTGGTCGTTCCTTGATTCGCAAAAACCACGGCTGAACTTGCTGCTGTGAAGATGGTGTAGGTTTCAGCTACGAAACTATATGCCGTCTTCGCAGCTGGGAGGGAGGTTGAGGCAGAAATTATCGAGTCATTTATGAAGCCAATATTCTTTTCGACTGACATTGCAACCAAATGTTCAGCATTTATCACCCAACGTCAATAACGGTCGTACTTTCAAGTTTCTTGCTTTGCGCTTCAGCCAAAAGTACCTTTTTCATCTGCTCCTCTGTACATAGTAAAACTGAGTTGGAAATCTCATCAAACGATTAACGATATCACCTTTGTCTGCTTGAAGCTTGACTTGCTTGTACTGCGCAATCAAGTCAAGAAGAGTACCTATTCAAGTTCAGCGAACGAATGTCCAAAATGTGCAAGGAAACCGCACTGTTCTCATCTCGCCTCAAATAGTGCGATTGAGTTGACCTTGGTGTCGGGATTGCAGATACATGAGTTGATAGTAATGCCGTCAACAGCAAAACAAGGACCTTCATTGTATATGGATCTTGTGGAGGGCGGCTAACCAGAGCAAAGGGGTATATTCTGTTCGCAAGCTGTATTTAAAGGCATGGATACGAACTACTCGACGACGGTCAACAGATAGATCAGAAGCTCATTTGATGGCCACGCAACGCCGATACCCCGCTGTAGCCCGCGTAAAGAATCAAATCCAATTATGAAATATGTCGATTTGTTAACATTACATAAGAGGATAGCCAGCGATCGTAAAAGATCAGCACCCAAGCCATGCTAAATTATAGAGTGATCATGGCACCTAGAAGAGCACTGCCCACAACCGTCATGAAGCCCATCGCATGTGCAGAAGTGAAGCCAAAGGAGTAGGTGCTGACGGCGACATTGCTTTGAGTGGCTTGAGACGCTTGAGACGCTGCTGCTTCTGTTGCAACAGAAAAAACGGATCCTGCGAAAGTCGTTGCGACTGCACCAGCAGAGGTTGCAAGTGTAATGGCTTCACCACCCACACTGGTGACTATTGTTACGGCTTTTGCACCAACGGCTGAAAATGAAATTTAGTAGAACGTGATGCACAGACCGAAGAGTACACACAGGTGACAGTTTCAAAGACACCTTCTGCGATACTAGTAGCATGGCTGGCAACATTCCCTCCGACTGAAGTAATGTCGCCTCCGACTGATGTTACGTCGCTAAATATAGAAGCACCTGCACGCGGTATTTTAGCTACACGCGGTGGAAACAAACACTTTGGATCCCACCTCCACCCGTTATCGCTGATCCTACAACGGATGTTAGAGAATCGATAGCACTGCCAACTGAATGGGGTCAATAGGCGATGAAATGTGTTCATTCAAGTGACACACTTTGGCGTCGTTCAACAGGCTCAGGGGCACTGTAAGCAACAGTAGAAAAAGCAGCCAAGCAGTAGAGCACAACGGTCTTAGCGAACATAGTGGGTAATTAGGAGCAAAGGAAAGGATGGTGAGGAAGGAAGGAAGGAATGGAGTGGGACCGGTTTTATGGGATTGCAACGGCAGTGCTAGTCGCGGAAACCCACTGCGGACACAGCCTCAAATTAACTTTTACCACGTGATCTCCAGCCCAAATGCCTCGAGCCATTATCTCGCCGTCCGTCCTGGCTTCAGACTTCGGTAACTTGACTGCGGAATGCAAGCGTATGATAAAAGGCGGTGCTGAATGGCTTCATATGGGTTAGTCTCCTGGTTCTACTTTCGTGTAACGCTGAGACGTGTGCAGATGTAATGGATGGGTAATATATCGCATCTTACAACTGATATCGGATACTTACCCAGACGACAGGCATTTCGTCCCGAACATCACTATGGGTAATATACACGAGTAAAATCTATGTCCATTCGTAACATCCGTTTCTCCCAGGCGCTCCGATTCTCTCCTGTGTCTCCAAAGGTGTACCAGGAATATTCATGGACTGCCACATGATGGTTGCCCAACCTGAAAAAGTAACGCGCTTTAGTCCCATCTAAACTGATGCTCATCACTGCGTATGGAAGTGGGTCGATGATATCGCTGACGCAGGCGGTGCGCTTTACTGTTTTCACATTGAGGCCGCGAGTAAGTATTACATCAGTTCACAGCATGAAAAGAATTTTGATACACGTGCAGGCGATGCTATGACCCTCATCAATACTATTCATGAGAGGAAAATGAAGGCGGGCGTAGCGATTTCTCCCGACACCCCATCAAGTGCGATCACGGATGCGATTGGAGAAGCAGCCGACATGCTCCTCGTCATGACAGTTTACCCAGGTAATTCGTCATTTACTCCTTTATAACGATATGATTCTACACCCGACATAGGCCGTGGTGGACAGAAATTTATTGAAAGATGTGTTCCAAAAGTTGCGGAACTTCGTGCACGCTTTCCAGACAAAGATATTGAAGTCGACGGTGGAGTGGGGCCTCAAACAATTGGGGCGTGTGCCGAAGCGGGTATGCTAATAGTTCTCCGTGTTTTTAAGACGACTATCTGAAGCACAACTTCTAGGAAGTAACGTGATTGTTGCAGGAACTGCTATTTTCAACGCTGCCAATCCAGAGGAAGTTATTGCCACTTTAAAAGCATCAGTCAACGGCGCTCAAGCTAGGACAAATCAAGCATAGGATGTTTACATGTCTTCTAACATTTGCATTGGAATCTAATTGCAGTGATACAATGATGAATGCGGAATGGATGTGCACACAACAATCTAGGTATTTGTAAGTTATCATTGCCTTAATCAAAGAGGTCATTCTCGAAAATGTGAATCCTATTACCACTGAAGCCATTCTCCGTACATGTTTGGTCGTTCCCCACGGATATATGCTTCAAATGTCCTTTTCAAGACTGTCGCCCAGTCAATATCTCCATAATCAGGCAATTCAATCAATGATGTCCCATTGCTGTTGCGTGCTCGTCGTTCACCCTCGATGAATCGTTCACCTAAATCGGGCCAATTTCTTTGTGGATCAAACGGCTTCCACCTACATGACTTATTTAGACCAAGACAAAGAGCTGCTCAAGAGTTTCTTACCAGAAGTTATGGAAGTGATACGAATAGGCACCCTTAAAGAAACCGTCGATACCCAAGGCTTGAGGTGCCGCACTGTTGACCTTGGGTGTTTCGAAGAAATGTGCAAAGCTAGAGAAAGGTTAGTAAACATGGGGGATAATCATTTCAAAAACCTACTCAGTAAAATATGGCTGTGGAGGTCGGTCTCGTTGATAGTTTTCGGTGTTAAGCCATGCAGAATCGAATAGAGCATCGGGAAGTCGAAGAAGGAGCTCCTCAAGATGAGCGTCTTTCGTATATCGTGAAATAGTCATGGGATGAAAGTCCAGATCATTTTTGAGAGCTGTCCGGAAGAGGAAAGTCCCCAATGCTGAATTCCTATTCATGTGAAGGACAGCAGTATTGTATTTTGGCAATCGAGACCACCGGTACGCAAAAGCACCTTTCCAGCCCCACAGCTCTTCCCAATCGCGTAAAAATATTGTATCAGCGTCAAGATATGTGCCTCCAAAGCGATGGCACAAGACAAAGCGCGCCATGTCAGAGAGAATGACCGACATACGATCGTACGTCAAAGATGATTTTGAACCTGCTCGATTGAGGAGATTATCGGAATCAGCCTCGTTGGTGTCCTGTTGTGGAACAACGAAAACATTTCCACCAGAATTGAAGAGATCACGTTTTCGCCATTCGTCCTTCAACTCCGGAACACCATCCAGCTGTTCTGTGGTATTCCATAGCTTGAAGAAGATTACTCCATTGAATCTTTCATGAAGGAAAGGGGATGCCCAAGGATTTTTCTCGAGTTCAGTGTACATATCATGTGAAGCAGAAGGATTCGGAACTGCTGCCGCTGGACCAGGATTGATCCACATCCAAAATTGTGGACGACAGATAGATTCGTCTGGAGTTTGCAAGTGCAACCCAGTATTTTGAGTATATAGGAAAGAGAGAAGAGCGGTGTAGGGCTTATCGGTAAACGGGCCAGTCCAGAACATATGGAACAGGCGGGGGTTATCGGGGTCACAGGGTTCGGATAGTGTAACATAGGGTCGGTGCTGTAGAACCGGCGGAAGTGAAATAGGTGGCTTTTCCATATTATTTGTGCCGGGACTATTCAATTCTGGGGTTTCACCGATTTTGGAACTGGTATGGCTGAACGCGGGTTCATAGGCAGGAATCGGTCGACCAACGTCTGCGTCTTCAGTGTAGATATATTTCCAGTCATCTAGCGGTCCTCTTTTGAGTCTGTTCCCAGTGTCTAAACCACCGCCGACCCTAAGGACCTCCAAACAGTCGCGCACATACTAACATTTCATGAGCTACAAAAAGAGGCATTTGGGCACAACGCACCTTTTTAGTGGAAAAATCGCATTTGTCCATGATAATATCCAAGTCTGCTACACTCCCTGGCACTGGTCGTGGAGGATACGCCGTATTTCCAGACCTATGCTTCAACTTATGATATGTGCGACTAGATCCAACTCCTCGTGTTGAATTAGCAAAGCCTAGTGGACCACGAGATACGGCAGATGCGGCCGGTATGGCAGGGTTACGTGGAAAGGTACGAAAACCGACCTCTTCTGGTACTGTAGACAACTATGAGGATGTAGCATTTGTAAAGAAACCAATCACCTACTTGACCGTCGACTCGGGTAGTGACCGCTGGATATCTCCCACTGCCATATTCGTTGGAGGTCGTCACGTTCAAAAACAAGGGTTGAGGGGTCGCCAATGAATGGACGTGGCCATTTCTTTGACCGCGTGCCGAATCTCTTCGCGAATGCAAATGTGACGATTACGAGTAGGAGGAAGACAAACAACAGTAATGCAGAACCTAGCCTGCGGCCAAAGCGTGCAGAAATCGAAGAGTGAAAGCGTCGGAGGTTGGGGTAGAAGATACGAAGGCGTCGGGTATGGACACCAGGTATTTGAACAGTGAGATGTAGGAACCAGGGTGCATGATGATGACGGCGTCCGTACTTTTCTTCGACGACAGAAGGAAGGTAGTTTTTGGGGCGGAAATGCGTGAAGTATTCTAGAGTGGTCATTACCAGCAGACGAGGAACGAGAAAGACAATATTGTATCCGTTTATTCGACTCTGTAATGTTACAAGTGCTGAATCTATATTTATGTACAGTCACGTATACAAGTACATATCAAAGCATGTTTATCAACATCGGCAGTATCATCTTCAAACAATTTCTAGCAAGTACACTTAATCTGGGTGCAGGACATACAGTTTTTGATCAATAAGTGGACAATTACTTGGTTCCCAAACCCTGCAGAGATTGCAGCTCTAGGTCAGCTGAGTCTGTGGGCACAGTCAGAATGCGTAGGGTGTTGGTGTGGCCGAGGCCACCCTTCCAGCCCTGGACAGCAATGATTGTTGAGCCTGGAGTGATAACACCCAACGCAAGGGCATTGCGGAGGCCGAATCGAATGCGGTTGTCAACCTGAGAAAATATGATCAGCAACGAAAAAGTGACGAGAAAACCCTCAACTCACGTCTGTTTGCCACTGGTGAGTTTGAATGCCCCTGGGCTCTGGATACCAGAAAGGATAGCAGCCACGGTGGAGGTGAATTTGACGAGCAGTTTGTTCATTACGGGTGACTGTAACATCATCAGGTCTGAACTGAAATACAGCGTACAGACACCTCACCGGTCAAAATAGGAACTCGTGGACGGTACTTGGAGATGAGACGAGCGGTATTACCACTGGTGGAGAGGACAAGAATAGCACTCGCGTTCTGCTCAGAAGCAGCTGCCACCGAAGCAATGGCAACTGTCTCAGGTGTCTCTGTGGGACGCGTCTGAATGGACCTAAGTTCGTCGTACAAGGGTGGATAGCAGATGGCAGACTCGGCGAGCAGGCAGGTTTCAGCCATCATCAAGACTGAAATTGACATTAAATGCTAACCTAGAAAGTGAACAGAGACACAGTGCATACCTGATTGGATCGGATACGAGCCCTTGGCAGTTTCACCAGATAGCATGACACAGTCGGCGCCATCCAAGACAGCATTGGCAACGTCGCTAACTTCAGCACGTGTAGGCCTAGGATTGTACTACGCAAAGAGTCAAAAGATCCAGGTCACTGCAGTACGAAAACAAGATTACCGTCATAGACTAGATCAGAAGACATATTACCATGAATACCATATGACAAGATTAAACATAACACACCTCGAGCATCTGAGTGGCGACGATGACAGGTTTTCCAACAATGTTGCACTTGGCGATCATCATCTTTTGAGCTAAGAAAACCTGCGATGCAGGGATCTCAATACCCAGGTCGCCACGGGCCACCATGACACCGTCAGTTTCCTTCAAGATTTCGTCAAAGTTCTGAACCCCTTGCTCATTCTCAACCTTGGCAATAATCTTAATGTTCGCGCCATCGGAGCCGAGGACAGTCCGAATGTCGCGAATATCTTGGCCACGGCGAATGAACGATGCAAAAATCATGTCCACACCATTCCTCACGCCAAATTCCAAATCTTTCTTGTCCTTGTCAGACAAAGCAGGAAGATCTACGTCTGTCTTCGGAAGATTGACACCCTTGCGTGAAGAGATACTACCGCTATTCAAAGTGCGGACATGAACATTGCTTCCGTCAATTGAGAGGACAAGGAGAGACAAGATGCCTATGACCAAGGTCAGCTGAGGTAGATCATAGGGACACACTTGGCCGACCATCGTCAACGTAAATAAGTTTTCCAGGAGCAGTCACTTTGGGTAGATTTTGCTGCGAAGACAAATGTTATAAGCGAGAAGAGGATAGGCAGAAGCAAATGCATACATAATCAACAAAGACGACCTTGTCATCGCATACTTCACAGTACTTGGGGTCAGTAGAGATGATGAACTCATGGCCGGGAGTCACAGGATACTAAAATTTCATGTGTCACCATCGATTCTGCCTTTAGAACAATTATTGAACTCACGTCTACACCGCCTCTCGTCAGACCTGTGCGTATCTCCGGGCCTTTCTGTCAATCATAGTCACGTAAGATGGAAATTTAATGGCGATGAAGAGCCGCACTGTGTCAAGAGCAATCGCGACAGGGCGGCCAGTGGGATCGGCTGAGAGATGTTTAAAAAGTGGTGTAGAAGCCGAAAACCATTCATCCCACCTGCGACCATCTTCCTGGTGTTATCAATGACACTTTGATGGTACTCGTATGAGCCGTGAGAGAAATTCATGCGCACTGATAGGATTGTTTCAGATGCAGTTTGGTCATGATAACGAGCCACTCACCAACATTGACACCAGCGAGGCGAAGTTCAGCAAGTTTTTCGACTGTGTTAACTTTGGGCCCTGGATAAGAAAGGAATGAGACAGGAACTCTGTGCTTGTGGTCAGCGACGGTACCAATGGTGGCAATAATGGACGTCTGTTGGTGTGTCAATGTGAAAGCATTAAGACAATGACAAAGGACAGGCCTTTCGCATGAACTTGGTCTTCTGGGTAGGAACGGGGGCATAGGCAGGATTGAGAGTGGAATTCCACTCGAGCTGGGAACGGATGCCTTCGTCGGAGGGGTACATGATGGTCAAAGGCTGAGCACTCTTGCAGCTAAGCAACCACTTATCGATGGAACGTTCGATCGTGTCACGTTCCGTGACGTCACTGAAGCGAAAACCAAGGTTGCTATATACTAGATTACATAACTCGAAGCTGCCACCCCGCCATGCCATTCTCCGCGACTGCAGCCTGTGCCGCTTGCGCCGCCGCCATCCATGTACCTGCGTCAACCACCGGCGCGTTTCCCACCATGTTCTGCAGGTCCAGTGGTGAATACACATGGTCGCAGGTAATCGTCCGTCCCGAGTGATAACCTACCCCGTCAGATGCACGAATGAACAACAGAGGAAGACTCCGTCCAGCAATGGACATTGGCTGCTGACCTGGCCCATTTCGAACTTCTGGTGCCGAGCCATCACCCGATGAGGGTTGTTCGCTTGCCCCACTCTCTTGGTGGGGGGGTAGAGCGTCTTGTTCAAGTGCTTTGATGACTGACTCAATAGTGGGCAGCTCTACAATGACTATTGTATGTAGGGGTGATGGCATGAATCGAGGCCCACCAATTGTTGGTGAGGCACTTCCCCCTGTATCAGAAGGCACACCGTCTTGTGGACCTCCAGGCAGAGTCTGCACAAACGGAGACACTGCGGTTAGAGGCCCTGGTGCCGTTGTTGGTTGATAGATGCGATGCCGAAGAGGCCCGAGATTTCCAAGATAAACGTCCAGGGGTGTCGACATCCTCGTTTTGGGATCCTCATAGAAGAAGTTGGACACCGTCAATTCAATAGTATTGTGCGCTTGTCGGTAAAGCGGAGCGGTGAAAAGGGTTGGGAATGGTGTTATTGGCATTTCTGGTACTTTATTGTTTTGCCCAAATGCGTCAAAGAACGTGTATTGGAATTTGGCTGCAATAATGTAAGATGGAAACCAGCGGGGCGATTGATACATACTTACATATGCCAACAATTGTCCAACAAAGGTAATCGTCGACCTCATCAGAGATGATGCGGACGTTATCCTTCACTTCGTCTCGTACCCGAGGGGATGAAAAGAGAAGTGGATGAGTTCCAGTCTGAGATGACATCCCAGGCGTCGATGGTGCTGTCACGCCCGGAGTCCCAGGTAATGGTCCCGCGGCAGATAGATAATGCCTCGACCCATCGGGATTAACGCGCTGAAGGGCAATCTTCTGCATTTGGCTCACGGGACCACCATCGTCGGCAGAAACTCTTCCCTTGTCGACTTTACGAATAAACAGAGGTGATGTCGAGATTCCCGAATGTGTATCGGAAAGAACGATTTCACAACCATATGTGACGGGCTGGGGACCAGCTCCTGAGAAAAAACGGAGTGTGTGAGTTGTACGCGTTCAAGTTTCTCATCACATGACAACACACCGACAGGAGCCGCCTCAGTTGGACGACTGACAACATTGACGTTGAAGGCAGACCACGCGACATTACTGGCACAAAGCTGAGCATGATCGATAGTCATATATTTGGTGCGAACAGTTTGAGAATTGATGCGGTTGAACAAAGACACCGGCCCTCCCGCCAGGATACATGATGAAATGTTACGCGTCTTGGCCGTTTTTTTAGACGGTTTAGATATAATTGTCACAGGTGCAGAATCAAACGCGGCCCATACACGACCGGAAGGAGCCTCAGCACCCTCAGGTGTTAGCGATGGCGGAGGAGGCTCGGCAATATCAAGGGAAAGTTGGAAACTCTTTGCTTTAGCTGTTCCAGTTACGTGTAAAAATTTAAAACTCGCAGTCATGTTATTGTCGAGGGGTGCTCTTTGCTCAAAAGAACGCTCTCCACTTTCAGACACGACAGCCATAGAAAGCTGCTGGGAACGCAGATGCCATACAGGGCCTTCAATATGAACGACGGGAGGTGGACAGAGAAACCGTTTTTCCGTGCCATATGACTTCTGTGCAACGGCAGCATGGAGGCAGATAACGGTTGTCATCGGCATGACACGAGTAGGGTCATGAGTGATATGGTCGCGGACGATGCGTCGAATCTTGGTGTGGGGATCTTCCTGACCGGGTTCGTCCAACTTGCGCTTTCCCGCAGCTGCCTTCAAAATAAAGGGATCAGTACGTAAATTGACAAGTAACAGACAACAGACTTGAGAGACGGTAAGAGATTCACTATCAGAAAGAGGCGTCCATGGCTGGCCATTTGAAGGTGGGTCGTTTTTCGCAGCGGCAAGGATAGACTGAAGGGAGGCGTTTGGGTCATTTGTGACAAGGGTTGGTGATGGAGTTCGGTTTGAATTCACGTCTGGTGAAGTAGACTCGGGCCGCTTATTGGAGACCTATAGAGCGCGTTCTCGAATTCATTACATTTCACGAAGATAATAAGGGGGGTATTACAGGTAAAGTTACTGCTGGCTGTACTGGGTCAGGCGGCGGCTGCTCAGTGGGCTCGCCAGGATCTGGCTGAGCCATGTGGAGGTGGTGGTCAATGTAGAAAGGATCCTGGGAGCGCGACATCGTGAGCGTGAGAGTGTGCGTGAGAGCGGCGGCGGGAAAAGGTCTCACGAGAACTCAACCCAACGTGTGGGACTTTTGTGTCCCGGCTGTCGCCGTGATCAATTTCCCAAATGGGGAAACGCTCGTCAATGGCACGGTCCAGGGCGCCTCGCAGCGTTCCCCGTCCAGTCCTCGCCATGTCCTCGCCTCTCCCCCACACGTTTGTCGCGGCAGTGTCCTTCTGTTTCCTCGTCGTCCCCCGTCCCGCTCAGCCTTTTCAGTACTTCACCTAGCCACATGATCATCAACTTCTCTCCACATTGCGGGTGACTCTTACCCAATAACAGTACCCCCAATTTATCCTCGCCCTTTATCGCTTCTTGTGTCATTTGGTCTGATACTCCAAAAAGGCTTCCCATCTTCACACCTCCATTAGCCTCCTCTTCCAGCCAGCCCCATTGCTTGTCTCTGGGAAAGAACCCGGACAAGTTGAAGGCGTCTTGACCCTCCTCTTCTCCGTGCTCGACTAATCTCTCGCTCTTGGCACCCTTCATAGCTTCTGCGACCGTATGAAACGATGATGCCCGCATCACTGGCACTGGCATTAGCGCGGACACTCCGTTTGGCGCTGACTTGGACCTTGCTAGAGTCATAGTGAACGCCTAATAGAAATTTGAATGTCTGAACGCTTGAAGTCTTGAACAACGTTATGCAATTTACTTCCGTATGATGTCAGCAGTCCGACTCGGGATACTATTAAAATAGTGTACTAAAAGCTGTGTCGCCAAGTAACGTACATGTCATAGTGTATGTGCAAGAATGCAAGAAATAAACGTCTCCAAGAAAATGGGTGACGGTGACAGTCCGTAGGTACGGGCGAGAAACGTCCCGAACGTGAAATATGTAGCTAGGTATCAATGTACATAAGAAGTCATTACATCTGTCTCTTCAACTTAAAGGATCATTGCTCATTCGCTGACTGCGCCTCCTTCCCTCTGGAAAAGGTACACCTGTGCTGGACGATAACAAAGGTCGTGACTCACGCTTTGAACCTGATCCACTGCTGGTGGTCGCCTCGGCCCGGTTGCTTGCTTCTGCTTCCTGATACCTCTGCCAATCTTCTACTTTTAGAGTCGACAAGCGTTTTGATGACGACCCAGTTCGCCCAAGACGGTCATGACTTACTGACCGCAAATGGCGCCGACCTTGCGTTTGGATTGGTGACTTTTGTCCTTTTCTATCTCCGTCATCTTCAGGTCGCTTGCGACGTTCCTTCTCATGATGTGCAGTTTTTTCCGCCTGTCTTCGCCTGAAAGCCTCTTTTTCTGCAGTCTTGTTGCGCTCCCAGCGTTGACGCGCTGCCATAATCTCCGCCTCCTCCTTCTCCGCTTGAGTCAACGGCGCCTGAAGATCTCGCATTTTTTCCCGATGTCGTTCATTAAGTTCCTCAAACGTGCGTGTTCGTGTATGACTGGGGCGTTGTGAAGTGGGCAACAGGACAGCAGTTGGTTTTTTAGGGGGAAGGATGGTAACAGGAATGTTGCCACCCGAAGAATTCCGTTTATGCTTAGTTAGTTGTGCCAATGGCACATCTTCAGAGGAGTCACTGCTGTGATGGTCGCCAAAACCTAGAGCACTTTCCCGTTGCTTCCGCTTGTTCAGCGCTTCGGAAACCGCTGGTGAAATCGGCAACCGAGGTGCGGTTGCAGCGGCAGGAGTTGTAGTAATAGGCGGCGTGACACCCGATGGGGGTTGCAAGAGCTTCCGCTCATGAAGATAAGCGTCCCATTCCTCGTCGCGAGGAACACTGGTAGGACGAGACAAAGTATCACCAGTCGGAGGTAGGTATCCTAAAGACGAAAGTTCAATTGAATGCGCCCGTGCACGGGGATTGGTCTCTCGTGGAGGTCGAAGATGTACAGGAATGGGAAGGAGAGCACTTCCTGCATCAATGCTCAATGTACGTCGTGAGGCAATAGATGGATGGCGCGATGTACTCGGCGAGGACGACACAGGAGTCTCCGATTTCAGCGCTTCTATGGATCGGCGGATTGTCTGTATCTCCTGTATAAGGGATTCTTTTCGTTTGAGTTCTTCCAATCCGTTCGAGGAATTCTTCTTTTGCGGATCCTCTGATTGACTCTGGTGGGATTCATCGGAAGCGATGAACCCCGAAGGTACATCTTCCTGTATTCCTAAACCAAGATCAAGCGCAGGAAGAGCACCAGGGCTCTGCATATTTCTGGCTGCTCGTCGAAGCTCTTCATCAGGAGTTGGCGCTGCCTTGAAATCAGAGATGTTAGAGTGTCGTCTAGCACGGCCATCGGCAACAAGGGTGAAAGTAGAGGAGTGATGTTCGACGGTGACGGGAGAAGAAGAACCGTCTTGGTCCTTTGTAGGCAGGCTGGAGTAACCGCTTTCCTGTCGACCATGGCGTGACAAAGTGGGATGCTCAATCTCCCATTCTGCCTGTTCACGCTTGACATCCTTGAATCTGTCAGCGGCGACAGCCTCCGCATCCTGGTCGCGTTTCTTCTGCTCCTCAGATATTTCGCCCAGTTTCCTGTGAAGGACGGACAGGATGCGGAGCTGAACGGCCACTCCCATGAGAGAGATCGCGCCTATTAGACCCAATTCGATCTGCATAATTTGAGAAACGGGGTATTCAATGCCATTGGACGTGAATTTTGGGAAAAGTGACCTGAAGCCGAGATTCCATATATAAAACTGGGATAGTGTTAGCACAATGATGATACTCGCTGAAAAAGGTAAACACCTCCTTGAGCCCTGCAGTGGTGAAACAGTCAACTCCCAAAATAAATGCAGAGGAACCAACAAAAGCCGTGGAGATAAGCAGTATGTGATAGTGTATCTTTATTTGTTGCGTTAAGTATGTGTGACGGCTACAGGTGATGGATGATGACTTGCCTTGGGCAATGTACATAATATGAACCCAATGACGGCACAACCTAGAGACATACGGTTAGCACGAGGAACAGAATATGAAAAGAAGCGTGCCAATATAGAGGATCCAGCGGAAGCCGACAGACTTGATGAGGCCACCATTGTGAAAACACTGAATCCAGAGTGCAACAGCAAAGCCTCCCCATGCACCAATAGCATAACGTGTAGCCTTCCAGAAGAAGATAGCGATCGCGCCACCGGCAAAGCCTGCAATCGCGGACGAAAGGACAAACATTCCGCGGAGAGTTTTACTCGGGGGATTGATAGCGGCGAGGATGCCAAACTTGAGAATGAGAACGAAGCAAACGAGTGACAGGGTATAGAAACCGATCAGGAAAAAAGAAGTCCTAGAGAGCAGGTTGTTCACGAGAGACATGGAGGTGAAGGACAGACATACCACCTATTTTTATGGCCCCAGAAAGCAGAAGGCAAGCCTGTGATGATTAGAAGAGCGCCTAAAACGCCAAAGGCGGGGTCGACTTTTGTGTCCTGAAGAAATTAATGAAAGAAAGACGAAAATAGGGACGACGTACGAGAACGATGGGAGAGGGAGTTGGGGACGCAGAGGCAGAAGAGGAGACAGAAGAGGTCGAGGAAGAGACAGACGAGGTTGTCGAGGGGACTGTGCGAGTGACATTGAAGGTGGTTGGTATGACGGTAGTGATGAGAGTATTCTGGTTTTGTGTGCGCGTGGATAGGGTGGAGGTAACATTGGCGGTGGTGAGAGAAAGGGACAAGGAGGGGGACGGGGATGAGGATGAGGACGGTGGCGGGGACGAAGACGAGGAAGAGGGGTCCTGGGCCGCGACGAGGGCGAGGAGGACAGGGACAGCGACGAGGAAACGCATGACGGGACAAAGCCAGATGCAGCTTCTCAGTCGTTCTTTGTACGGCAAACTATCTCCGCGTAGCCGATCAAACTACATCATTCATGTCCAGCAAGTCCATTTCCAATCTCAGTCAAAGTGCACAAACGCGGTAGGCACCGCCTGGATACTCGTAAGGATCCTCCGCATCTTCGTTTGCTGACTCACTCGACTCGTATCTTCTTCTCCATCCTCCACGTCCCCCTCTTTCTCCACCACTGTAATCACCTTCCCACCACGCCCAAACCGCCCCACGCGTCCAGCAAGGTGTATGTATGTATCAATTGTCTGTCCATTTACTGCTGGCCCATCGGGGATCCCCATGATGAACACATGTGTCAAATCTGGCAAATCTAGCCCCCGTGTCGTGGCCAGAGTTGCAACAAGCAGTGTCGGGTTAATCTGCCCGTTCCCATCCCCTCTCAGAAGATGCGATCGGCCTTTCTCACCGATCAGCAGGTCTAGTCCATGCGCATTGACTCCCATCTCCCGCAATTCATATATTGCACGCTGCACTGGTGACGAGGACGGGAGCACCAAAAGTGCCAGTGATGGTACGTCCAGCGCAAAGGAAGTCGCGATGGCTTCCATAATGTTTGGATTGAATGGTGTTGGAGTGTCTATGTATTCTTTCTCGGACAAAAGAACATTAATCATCTTCCTTTGTCCCTAAAAATATGACTCATTGACACTCACTCGCTATGATTTCGGGGTCACTCTCAACCGGTTCTGATTCCGCCGTTGGTTCAAAAAGTGTCTGTGGATTAATCGGATGGAGGTGATCCGTCTCTGCAGGATCGACTTGTGGCGCTTCAGCACCAGCAATATTCCTGATGCCAGTATCTGAAACGACCAGAACACTATGAGTAATGTTGGTACCTCCAAGCCCATCACGTGTATTCGGGTTTCGGGCTCGCATCATGTCCACCATGTCTTTAGTGAAAGTTTTCCCGTCTTTTCGAACTTTCAATAAGTTGTCCCTGTTCAACCACCCACTCTCTTCGAAAATGTAATTTCTCAGATGTCGCGATATTGTAGCGCTGGAGAGAATTAGCTGTGGATCATTTGTCGGGTACCTATGTGACTCTCTCCTCCGCAATTCCTGAACAATCCCCGGTTCATCCTTGCGCATTGTGTTTGTCTTCTTCCGTTCGGCATATATAATATCAAGCAAAAGACGCGTCTCTCCAGGATGAGCCAAGTACTTCCTCTGGGCCTTGCGCACTGCCTTCAGGTGGGATTTCCAAGGATCCTTAATAGGCACAGTCCCTATCAGGTAGTCAAATTCGTCCACGACAATGCTAGACAGACGGTCTAGTTGGAGGGCCTCAGGATCTTCATGGTATACATCCGTTATTGCTTGTGGAGTCCCGATCAAGATTCGTGGTGGTGTCTGACGCAAAAGGCGAAGACCGCCAATAAGATGATTTCCACCGTCGCGGACCAGAATTTGCCCAAAAGTAGACAATGAGTAGGGAGTATCTGTCACAGATATCATTCGCTTGATCCAGTATAAAAGTTGGTAGGCAAGGTCACGATGAGGCACAATAACCAAAGATGTGATATGCTGAGTCGATGACTTTTTACCCCTGCCTGGTGACGGCAGCACCCATGCCTTGCTCAGAAGAGCGATTATGAGTCCAAAAGACCTAAAAATATCGCGTCAGGAGGGAAGAAAAGATGCCAGAACTACCAGACTTGCTTTCCAGAACCCGTTACATCTTTCAAAAGTACATCTTTCCCAGACAAAATGGCTGGTATATACTTTTCCTGAGTCATCGTCGGGTTCTTCACATTCGGAAATGCGGCTTTCAGAGACGCGACAATGGAAGGGTGCAAGCCGAGATTTTCAAACGTCGTAGCCTCTTTGCGGTCTGGTGGTTGTGGATCGTGAACTTCAGAAGAACCCTTAGCTTTAGCGAGTGCATCTGCTTGTGACTCCGCGCTACGACTCATGTACCGTGCAAGTGTTGTGTGAGAGCATCGCACTTTCTGGCGACCTAGTCTGTTCACCAATGTCGGGAAAAAAGATTTCATATTACGTCACACGACGGAAGTTTGCCGCAATCCGTCGAAATTTTTTATTGATCTATATGTAGATAATTTTGGCATAACAAACCTTGCCTCGAGGCCTGCCGTGAGAATCCACACGGCCGTGCAGCATTGGACTCACCCCGGAATTTGAACTCGGTATGGTGCCAAAGTTTGGCCGATGCTATCATTCGATAGACTCACTTTAACTCTTCATCTTTTCTTGGACAGTAACACGAGTCCTCTTCCGTCATCACAGGTCCACTTTTGGCGCGAGAAGTGCCATAGTTTCTTATACCATCGCAATGTCCATATCCTGCGATTAGTTCTAAAAACTTGTTTTTCACCAGGATATCTCCAGAACAGTTAAGCATTTAGGATCCCGCAGTGTTCTCAGTATCTGTTCAAGGTGATGCATCATCAAAACTTCTGCCCAACAGTTGAATTCACTTAGAGTATACCACATTTGACGGTATTATCCACTGTATTCTACTTACTCAAGACTTGTTGCTATGCCATACAGTCATCTTTTTATAACAGACCATGTCGGGAAAATCTATAGCAATTGGGAGACGCAGGTGGAACGGCACAATGTCTTAGCTGATCTTTCTGTTTCGATGGGAGACGTTTACCCGCTAGGCTTGAGGCAGACATCCAATGACATTGAGTATTATTCTTAGTAATCCGCTGGAGTGCAGTTATGCGAATTGCACCTGGAACTGGACTGGTGGGCATCTTAAGCCTGTACGATCCATGCTTCTGAAAGGATTATTTGCGATTAGTATGTGGTGACCATGTGGCTCTCACAGCAATCTTCGCCGGGATGCTGTTATTGCTTCGTCATTCGGGAGTTACTTACCGTCTATCTCCTCGGTCATGGTTAGGTAAACCTGCAACCAAATCTTCTCGTCTCGTGGATGAATCGAAAAGTGCTTTCACTGCCGTAGAGTCGCTGAGATTCTACTCTCATGTTGCGTGGGATGTCCGAATGCAACTACAGCACTGGTGCGATCCAACTCGAAAGCCTTTGGGTTCCAAGCAGCCCTGCAAAATTGATGAAGCTCAAAGAAATACTCAGAATCATATAACGATCGCGCTTATCGATGTCCGAGCGACATTTTTCTTGTAATAATCTAGATACTCGTGGGCAAAATTGCCATTGCAAACCTTGAGGTTTTGCGCCATGACGAACATCGCAGTGTATTCACATCGGTTGGCCCGGATATCGTGGAATAAAAATCTATATATGAATAAGTCTAGGTCCCAATCAAAAGAATTTATCCATAAGAGTTCTAGATGCTTCAACGCCTAGCTGGAGACAGAAGAGAGTTGGCCACTTATAACTAAAGAAAGAAGGTTGACTCACGAATGTCGCCGCGTTAGCAGGGAATGCCTATACAGTCCATCAGAAGATGAGCATACACATGAGAAGAATACACACCCTTGCCATAGCTGGTCCGAATCCTTTCCATAATGCACGAACACCATCCTGGGCTATCGTTTTGCGTGCACAATCCAATAACCCAGAGTAAGTGCCTTCAGGCGCGGACTGAATCCTAGATTTCAATACCTAGAAAATTATGTGTTCGAAAGTAGCGTCGTATGTCAAGAAATAATGACAAACATCTGGGGGTATCGCCAAAGCCCACATGGCAACGCCAGCTGATCCTCCAGCTACAATGATTGCGCCGAGGTTCAGATCAGCTGGCGAAGAACCTGCCGGGGTCAACACTTTCTTTGTCACCTCGTAGGCTGCAAAGTACCTGATCAACAGATTTTAGACGTTCAGAATCAAACAAATAACAATCTACGAACGCAGCACTACCAGGACCGTCCCGTGCAAGCGTGGCTCCCGTCCCACGGAAGATACTTTTCATTCCCCCCTCACGGTAGAGATGCCTTACCACATCAACGACGCCCTTGTACCTCTTCTCGCCAGCATCTTTGCCCTGACCCTGGGTCTATCCGGGACGTGAATTGGTGATTTCATGCAGAAAAGAGTGTGTGTACCTGCAAAATCACTTTTGCCCTTTCTACGGGGGCTGTTACGAGCGTGGTTGGAACGGCCGATAGGAATCCAGCGACTGCAAGTTCTGATATTGACAAAGTCTGGCTTGCCCGTTGTGGAGTCAATGCCATAATCAAATTCTTTGATGCATCATAAGCCTACAAATCTTACAGTAAGCCCAAAGTCTTAATATTAATTTTCTGAGCATCTCACCCAGAATGACACGGCGAATATCGGTGTGACACCTAATAGTGGTGGGACCATCCCCCGGTACATGCTTACAAACCTCATGAGTACAGAAGAGAGGAGATATACTATCGCACATACCCACTGATGCCATCCCGAGCCAAAGTCTTCTTCACAACATCTAGGGCACCAGTATAAACGCCCGGGCTGGCAGTTTGTAGTCTTGTCTTCGTCAGATCAAATGGATGTCCTGAAAGATTGAAAGTCGGAGATCAAGCATAAAGATATGACTGAGGACTTTTCTGAAGCACTAACCGACAAGGACAGCAGAAAGACCACCAAAACCTCCAGCGATGAACGCTTTGACGGACTCGACCGCGGTCGAACGAGATTCATCAGTAGCTGGTGATTCACTGCCCTGCGGAACATGTCAGAGGATTCAAGTAAAGGATTGAGGTGCTGCAGACCATGTTTGGCTGTCTGGCGAAGACTTGACAAAAATAAAACCCACCGATTTGAATATATGTACGCCTCCAGATGACCGGGACGGGTATATCAAATTTTCACATGCTTCTCAGAAAACCCGACTTACATCATAATCGTTATAAATAAGTACCCCATTTGTACACAGATTATTCTATGTATTCACATAATTTCCAATATAATAAGTCTACATTGACAACCCTGAAAAATCAAGATTCGTCTCTACCAAATCCGCCAATAGGTTCGTATGTGGCCTCTGTCGTATCTCGTTGCCAAATTAATCTGACGCCGTAGAAGAATAGACAGATGAGTACGCAGCCCCCGAAGCCCACAACCGTAGGTGCACCGTAGGATATCCACCAGGGAGGGTTATATGGTTGTATCAGTCTGTCGATTTGAATGACACCTCCGCCAGCAGTAGTCGATCGACCCCAGGAGAGCACACGAGCCCAGTCAGCGCTACCATCGGTACCCCGAGCACCTTTGATACCAACGATATAACCTTTTGATTCCGGGTCATCGCGCCAACGGAAGACAAGATCTCCATATACTGATTTGGAGGAAAGTAGTGTACTGTATGTCGGAGAATCGTCGAGAGGAAGAGGCCGGTTGTTGTAGAGTGCGTCGGTGTCGAACACCAACGAATCACCGTCTAAAAGTTGAGCAGGAATGAGATGTTGTGCAACAATTGCACGTAACGCATCCGGCTCAGCATAAAGTTGTGTCAAATTCACATCTTTAAACGCATTATCTGTAGGGCACAGTAACGTCCAACCTACTCCCGGCAAAGCTTCGTCTGTTGAGAAAAATCCTTCTGGTGGCGCAGTACCGTTGAGCACCCAATCGAACCCAGCTTTCACAGCCATTGACGCCATAGTACTTCCTTGAGCAGCCTTGACGAGTTTGCCAATTGTTAGATTAACCGAGCGAGGAATCATAATATCTGAGAGCTCGTGGACAACACCAGTGTTCGTTAGAAGATCCTTGACGAATAGCTCAGACCGCATCCCGGTCCAACCTCCACTAGGACTAAAATAAAGACTGCCGTTCTTCAATCTATCAAATCGTACGTCGCTGCCCTCTAGACTTGAGAAAGTATGCTGAGAACCATTTCTGAGTGACTTTCCATATTCAATGGTGTCTAATGCATGATGTAGAAGAACATTCTCCAGGTCTTGCTTCGCAGATGTGCCCAGTAGGTGGGCGCTGACAAGAAGGCCTAAACGCTTGAAAGCCGAATTGTGAGGAATAAGAAGGGACGTATGAGGTGCCTTCCGAAGAATTTCGGCCTGAGAAGTCGAGAAGATAGCTGCAAGAAAGGAAGAAAGGTCAAGAAATGGGAGAGCCGTTTGCAAAGGATCAACAGGGGGCACAATTGGCCGAGAAATGAAGTAGAGAAGTGTATTATTGACTTTGACTGGTAGATCATGAGTCATTTACGAATCTATCGCAAAGATGGAGCGACTCACTGGGGTTTCCTATGGTCTTGGCACCAGCAAACCTGACGGACTTTTCGGCTGATTTCCTATCATCCGAACTAACCCCAACACTCAATACCTGACTCCTACCGGCGAGCCCATCCTCTTCCAACGCAGTCTCCAGCAGCATTCCATCTACCAGTTTCTCTGGAGTCCAATTCCCTGGCAAAAAGTGGTATTGCAGAAGCCTCCTTAAATCTTCACTCCCTCTCTCGGGAAGTTCCTTGTCTCCTTGTAATGACATTACATCGTCAGATGGGGCAAGAATTGTGTACTTGACATCTGTGTTATTGATCAATGTACCCAGATCTACAGAATGTAGCAGAGAAACAAAGGTCGAGCAGTTGAGAGCAAGAAGATATTTCTCCGGCGTAAGTTGAAGGGTGCCTGGAGGTACAAGAAGAGAGTCCACGAGATGAAGAACACCGTTTGACGCAAAAATGTCCGGTTCCACGAGGCGTGCGCCTGAAACCGTGATGTTCATGGAAGAAACTTTGATTTCGAGTGTGGACCCGTCAAGTGTTGTCACTTATAGAAGGATTTAATGAGTAGATGTATTTCGTGACAAGCTAAAAGAAGAAATGTACGATTTGTTGCTTTCTCGAAGGCATCAGAATATTCCACCCCTTCTTCCACAACGGCGTGCAAGTTGAGTATTCGATTAAGATCATCAGCAGAGTATTCACTCTCGAGATATAGTCGCTCGTAAGGGTCCAAAGCGTCCCAAGCAGGATCGATAGGCAGAAAAATTGTAAGTTTTGACGTAGAATTGAGGAGTTTCGTCATTGCGGGAGTCAGCACTTTGTTGAAAAAGGACGCGGAGCTCTGTTGAGACACGACTTTGGCTGAAATGATCTCAAGCAAACCACTTAAAACAATTATTCAGAGACTAATCTTACCTAGATCAGGTGGTGGTTCAAGGACTTGAGAGATACCATAGATGATACCATTGCCTGCTGTGGAAATATTAACAACCTTGGCACCGCCCTTACCGAAAGCATCAACTCCAACGTCATTTGTTGAGACGCGCAATCGCTGCGGTTTGCCTCCCAAGGTTCCTCCTGGAATCGGTAGCCAGGGAGGAAACGGAGGCGGATCTCTTGAGGGCGGATCTGGAGGGGCTCGAGGGTAATGCAAGGTGTAATGTGTTTGTGTGTTATCCTGAGGAAGTTCCGGGACAGTGTAGTTGAGTAAATGGTAGAACAGTTGCTGCCTCAACTGTTCCTGAACATTGTCATTAAGTACAAAGGAGTCGTAATGAAAAATGCTGCGCCAAAGGTCATTATCGCGGAGATGTTTCCGTATGGCATCATTGGTGGGAGCAAAAAGAGTGCTTCCATTGAGTTTGTTGAGCGTGGGGATGAGGCGGGCGCGTTGAAGAAGACGGAGAAGAGATGTATAATTGGGATCGTTGGAGAGGGCATCAACGAGTGTGGCGGACAAGGTAGTTGCAAGTGGACGTTGCAGAGAGGAAATCGCAGGGGATGTAAAGAAGAGAATGAGGAGAGCGGCAGGCAGGAGGTGGAGTCGCATGGTGGGAGTCAAGTTGAGACAGTGCGACGGTATTTCCGCTTTATGTCATGCTTCACCTGCACCACGCCTACGCCGCCTACCCAGCACGCAGTATTTGCCATCTCCGGCTCCCAAACGCCCTCTTGATCGTCAGTGCTTGTTTCTAACCCCTCAACCTTGGCTTCACCCTTTTCACCAGCTTTATCCATCAGCAGACGTGGTCATACTCTTAGATGCTTCCTCACTGTCCATCGTCCGTGTTCTTGCTTTGTCAGAAGCGTTTCCAGTTGCCACGAACACCACCGACAATATATCATGCATCACAGTCGATTCGGGCATGATGCTGGTAAGTGACGTCTTGCCTTTCTGCTAACGTTGTCTGACTTCACTCGGCTCTCAAGGTCTTTGCCGCCAGGAACAACCGCATTGCTGCTTGGGGCCTCTCTGGCACAAGGAGGGATACTTGGTTGATTCATTCGACCCTTATACTTTCAGAAAGTCAGGTCATCACGACGCTTGCTTGCAAATCCGGTAAGTTCGCATTTCATTTATGAATGCCATACTTACGATGTATTAGGCCTGCTTGCTGTTGGCTCTCAGGTCAGCCTCTCTGTATATACACTCATCCTTGAGAACGATCTTCCCTGTTGGTCACAAAAATGGACTATCTGGTTGGTGTTTTCCCAAGATCTCCAGTTTTGGTTTATAACACTCATTTAGTGCAACTTCTCCAACTTGCGCACACTTTGCGCCTTCGCTAATGTATCTTGCAACTCTATCTGCGGTAGGTGTTTCAGAAGTAGATGATACTGTTACGTGACCGACTACCTGTTTCCTCCAGTCGGATTGTGCAATTCGGATGTACTCTACCACATCGGGTCGTCAGACTCAAATAATACCTCATCCGCGTACAATAACCAACTTTGCTTGGCGACAACCACAAGCAGCAAGCCGGTCAGTTTCTAGTACGATTCGAAATACGACACCTTATCCACTCCATCTTATAGTGATGACCTGATACTTTACACTGTCACTGATGACTCTACAATTCGTATCTTCCTCCCAGTACTAGATTTTCCTCAACAGTTACAGCTTCATGCATCACTGGACATCTTTTCGTCTCTTCCTTTCTCTGCCGCTTCTCATCATCTAAATCAGACTGCGTCTACCGCTTTTTGGCTTGATAGAGAAGTTGTTGGCAATGCTTTGAATGAAACATTAAAGAAATGGCCGGACCAGGATAATGCTCGTCTCCGACGAATCAAAGATATCAAAGACGAACGTTGGGATCTGTTCCTTCGCGTTCTTGGTGACGGCTCCGTCGTTGTAACCGCAGTTGCAGTCAGTCATCATTACGATGCATTAGCTTGCAATTGATTTCTTTCTCATCAGAATGTAGATCGAAGACCTCCAACGCTCCTTAAACAGTTCACGTTACAGCAGTTGCCACCGTCCACCTTGCCTGGTCCGCCCTCTCACCTTTTCCTCTTGCGTAATACGGACCCTTCTATGCTGACACTTGCAGTATCCTCTCCATTAGCAATTTTCGATCTTTCTCCTGTCTCTTTCTTCGATGCATGCGATGATGGACTGAGGCTGTCTTCAAGAATGCTACCTAGAGTTGCCGAAGAAGAGTCAAACATTCTCAGGCTCGTAAGGACACCGGAAGGTGCGGGTGTAGGCATTGTGCGTGTCAACGGTGGCGAGGCTTGGAAAGTCATAAAGAATGGTACCCAGCTGGTTCGTTCCGGCTCTTGGTCTTTGGCAGATCACGTCGTTGTACTACAACGAGGTAAATCCACCTTGCCTCCATTCTGTGAAGCAAACTTAAAATTATTGTACAGGTCATATCTTTGTGACATATCTGATCTCTGAGGGAACATTGACTTTGCATTCAACGCCTCCTCAGCGCCTTCTCGTACCAACCATAGATTATCTGTTCTCAATACCTTCTGAAGATGAAGGTGACTCTATAGTTGGGATCACGTCTGGGCTGTCGATCGTCCACATCCGTGCTTGTTATAGTCCTTCACCGGCTTTATGGATCCACTCACAATCTGATTTACCTCTCGCACATCCGCCGAAGTTTATTTTGCCTGTCGATCCGATGGCTTGGGGTCAAAGACAATCTTGGACAGAACCTGATGTCCTTCTTAGCGTCTCTCATGCCGGGGAACTAGATTTTTGGGTTCTCGAGGACGCACAGACACCTTTGTGGAAGCGGACGGGAACTGTCAAAACCGGTCGCACAAATATTACAAAAGCGAGCTGTAGTTCTGCCAAAAAAACTGCTTTGAGCAAGTAGTATCTTATCAATGTCTGAAGCTATATGCTGATCTGAATCCAGTCATTCCTGAACTAGATGGTGATGAATTGACCATATGGAATTCGCAAGAATCAGAGTTTGCTACTGGTCTAGACTTTTGTACACGTTATAGGTACGATTTAACTGCTCTCTTCTATCATCGTCATCTCAGATTACTTGGTTCAGTGAACATATTAATGACTTAGATTGGACATCGACTCCCGACAACCAGTCTATCCTCGCTGTTGGTTTTCGTCACCGTGTCGAGTTGCTATGTCAACAACGAATGACCTATTTTGATGAGGGACCTGGCTGGTCTACGTGTACCACGATTGAGATTGGAGGGTTTGTGGATCATATAATTCCCCAACTTTCATAATCAATCAGCCATTATCAAGGTTCATTCCTTTACCTATCAGCGATTCTATATGGCTCGACCATGGATCACTTCTCATAGCTGCGGGACACCAGATGTTTTTCTACGACTCACCATCTCCGGCATCAAATGAAGAGACTCTCTTTGAATATGCTGCGAGGTACAATGGGCCTTTGGATGATTATCATCCACAGATGATTTTACAGTGTCTCTTGTGGGGTAAGCAGTACGGTTCTTTTAGTGTCAATTAATAACCAATCTTGACTGAAGGAAAGATTGAGTTGGTCAAAGATATCATCATTAACCTGTCAAAAGATGTCGCCGCCAGCCCTGGAAATCCTGACAGAGTCCATTGGTCATCTCTTCCAGTGGAGAGCTTTTACAAAACAGACACAAGTACTATATCTGTTAGTTTGGCACGATTTTGGTAGAACTATCAGACTCATTCGTAGGTGGACACAGGCATCTGTTCGACGGAAGTATACGTCTCTATTTAATGGTATTTCAGAACGGAAGGAAGAAGAGTATGGCATTTCCTTTCACGTCATATCCACCCTGATCGTTCTCTAGGTCTGAGGAAGGCTTCTCTCGTTCCGTCGTTGAGGATTTGATGGAGACTCTTGAGACAACGCCACTTCCTCATTTGACACCTAATGAGCAATCGCATCTACTCACACTTATACAAACGACATTAGAGGCAAGTCGGATATAAAAATCATTCTCTTTACATGTCGTTCACCTTCTTCACCGTCTTTTTACATGCGTAGATTGACGAGCAACGTCGAGCTTTAGATTCCAATGGCCTACGATATCTGATTTCCATGCGGTCCTTCTATATACTCAACCATCGTTCTTCAGTGCCAAGCAGCCCACGATACAAAGGTGCAGAACTGAGAACATCAGGTCGGCGAGAACGACTTCGTTATCGAGATATGATATGGGCATTTCACAGCGAAAGTCAAGACCTTTTGTTGAATGCTTCCATAATGGCGTGTAACGGAAAACTCGGATGGGTAAATGCACGAGCAGTCGGGATTCCCATCTGGCTCACCTCCGTGGACAGCTTGGTTTGTCGTATTTTTTTCGTAGTTTCTTGCATCAATCACATTTTTCTTGACCTACCAGAGAACGCAAATGGAGGTCATAGCGCGGAACGAGTACATGGCCGGCGACAACAGGGACCCTACAGCTTGCTCTCTTTACTACTTTGCTCTCGGCAAAGTCAAGCTTGTTCATGGACTATGGAGACAGGCTGCATGGCACAAGGAACAGGGAATAATGCTCAAATTCCTTTCAAATGATTTTTTAGATCCACGTTGGCGGACCGCGGCGTTGAAAAATGCATTTACGTTGTTGAGTAAAAGACGATTCGGCTAGTAATTCTGTTTAACCCCATTAATTAACGCTCACTCCTCAGTAGAGTACGCTGCGGCCTTTTTTCTCCTCGGAGGAGCACTCAAAGATGCTGTAAACGTTTGCATAAAACAGCTTGATGACTTTCAACTAGCCGTTGCCTTGGCTCGAGTCGTTGAACAAAGCAATGAGGGACCTGTGCTGCTTGAAATCCTGAATGGCACCGTTCTACCGATAGCTTTCAGGAACGGGAATCGGTGGTTAGCAAGTTGGGCATTCTGGTTACTTAATCGCAGAGATATGGCTGTAAGGATCCTACTTGTGAGTTACTGCGGTATGTCAAAATTTCCTGTCTGTTGAATCAAAACCATCTAGACTCCTCTACAAGACATTGCAAATTCTCTCAACATCGAGGTGACGGAGATTGGAGAGCCACACTACGATGATCCTAGTCTTGCGCTCTTGTTTTCTCAGCTACGATCAAAGACCTTGCAGACGGCAAAAGGTACAAGTGAAATTTCCGGGCGATCAGAGTACAATTTTGTTCTTCAAATAGCTCGTGTTTTTTGTAGAATGGGTAGGTTTCTTTTGTAATCTACCTGATGCCATGAGATTTCACAGCCTTTCAGGTTGCCATGTTCTCGCTTTGGATCTTGTAAGGTCATGGTCTTTTGATCGACCATCTGTTATCGACATGGTCAACATCGTGACAACTAATAAGCAAGCGTCACCACCTCTAAGTCCCACCCTTTCCCGTCGGTCTTTGTACGGTCGTGCTTCACGACGAAGATCATCTATCATGATTGATATGCCCGTCCTGTCCCAACCACCTACCAGGACCACTTCCCCGGAACGTCCTACTTCAGGAATTCCGCCAACAATCAATGAACAGCTTGAGCCTTTGCAGAACCAGGGGGATCTATTTGCTAGGAAAGTTGGTTTAGGAAACTTGATGAGGTCAGCGAAGCAAGATATTCAAGTGCCAGAGTTCGATATGAATTCCTTTTTCTAACCGACTACTGTGTGTATATAAAGACCTATCTGAACAAAATCGGCATTGTGAATATACTAATCGCGGGGATGGATATTATAATGTCAACTGTCTCCAGACATGATGCATGAATCACTGCTGGACGTCGACTTCGCGTTTCTTGAGAACCAAGGGGCTACCAGTGACACGCTGCCAGACATCTTGAACATCTTCAACCACAGTCTCAAAGTGAGAAGTCGCATCGTAAGAGCGGGTAATGAAGATATTATCTTGCTTGCCATCAGACGTAGGCTCATACAGAGGTGAGATAGAGACGAATCTAGTTTGAAAAGTTGATGAACTGTGCACAACAATGGTCGAAAGAATGCTCACTTTTCATGTATGGGACCCAACAGATTCAGACCAGGTACAATCTCAAGTTCGGGCCTGTCTGTCTCGACAATTGTACTAACAATTGCTACGTAGATATCCTTTGCGCAGACATTATGAGTAGATGAGACCATTGCGATGTAGATATCTGCGACGTTCATTAATAAAGTAACGTCGGACATGAGTTTATAGCGCCATACCGTTTCGCCTTCCGACTTGGTTCTGGGGAATGACAAGTTGTACACTGTCGCTATCATCCGTCCCTGGAATGGGGTGTCTCAGGAGACAGATAGCCCTGACGACCTTGCCTACTTCAATCACTTGAAGTGACCCGCTTTCCTTTTCACTTCCTGCTCCAAAGTAACTGGGATCTCCAATTACCTGTTTCGCTTTGACCGTCTCCCCGCCACTCGTGACGCCAACGAACTTCCCGTCAGAATCGGTAACGATTTTGTCAATTTGCTTGTCAAGCATGTATGTGCCACCATAGATGGCGCTGAGACGCGCAAAGGATTGAGGGAGTTCCCCGAGTCCGTAAAGGGGATAGATATAGGGAGATTTGCCATAACGGGCCATTGAAGAGGTGTACAGAATGATGCGATCGTACGTCGGTCGTGCAGGCTTGTTGATATAACTGTGAAGAACAAGGCTTGTGTATAAGCAAATGACGTAAAGGAGCAGACTCACTCATCATCTAGGTAGAGAGCCATAGCATGACCAATAAAGTCCTGGGTACCAGTTTCTAGACCAAACTTCTCATAAACGGTTTTCATGCTATCCCTATCGAGATTGATCCCTAAGAGATTCTCAGTCGACATCACTAGGATAATTAGATGGCACTCATATGTTTACCTTGATGAGTGGCTGGGTCGTTATCTTTCCATCCTTGGAGAAATTCAAAGAATTTCTTTGCCCGTCTCTTCTCGAAGAGGCCCATCAAAGGGCTCTTGACGGCTTCCATCTCGGTGCTAGGCACCTTCGAAATCTTTCCGTCGCGGTACACGAAACTACCAGCGATTTGCTTGAATTCGAGATAGCGAGTAACATCTGTGTGTACAAGAATCTTCGTGAGCTCCCCCGAAGCGATGATGAACTTGGGAATGAGATCGACGGCATAATCGCGGTCACGACCGAGTTCAGCAGGAGGTGCCTGGTCTGGTCGGAATTTGCGGTACAACTTACTGGTTTCAGCATTTAGTGGACGCTTGATATCGTTGACAACGTACTTGTGTCAAGTTAAGACTTGCACTATCGCCCCCATAATAGTCATTGCGATCCATATGGAGCACTTTCTTTCCTTCGACAGAAAGCAATCCAGAGAGGATACACTCTGTCAGGCCTGTACCGAGAACGATGACCTGATCCAAGTTAATGAGAGACCTCGTATTTAGTTCAAGGCGAACACACGTCATATTCTTCATCCATGTTAGATCGTGCGGTGGTTAGGGTGGAGCAACGCGTTGACTTATCTCAATATCTGGCATCAATCAAAACAGCACGTGGCAGGTCAGAACTAGATGAAGTATCGGAATAGGGCACCAATGCCCTGCTACTGGAAATTAGAGCACTATGACTACGTATGATATGCTATGACATTTACAAAGGTTCAGAAACTCACCAATTCACTGTAAAGTACATCTGTCAATGTCCGAGAAATGTAGGGGATTGATCTACGCATCAAAAGCCAAGAGAATATCAAAGGTCCGCCCTATGGTCTCCTGAAGCCTGCCGGTAGGCCGAAGGCCTCGGTCCTCAATCTCAATCTCCATGGACCACAAAATATTGACAAAATTGAAGGAGAAAGTATCCTTGTGTCCAGTGAAACGATCCTATGCTTCACATCCTCTCCCACGTTTGTTCCTACTAGGAGGACGTTCATTCTCGTCGTATTCTCCGTCAGCATCAGAGTCTACACTGTGTTTTCGCTTTACGTGGTGTAAATCCTTTGCATCTTTAGACACCCAAGAAGGTTGGGCACGCTGCTTGTGAATTGACGACTGTCCGAAAAGGTCATGTCCCTGCTTCTTCATCTTCCTTGCAAGTCTCGTTATGGCTACAACACCAAAAAAATTGTCCAGGTCTCTGGTTCTGACACTTGGCATGGACGGTAGACTTACTGTCTTCGTTTCTGCGGTAATACTCGGCCCAGGATTTCGCAGAGCGTTGAGGATACTAAAGGTAGAATATGGCGTCGATAGCATAGACCAAGACCAAATTTTCGGCAACTTACACGTTCGCTATAGGGCTCCCATCGCTCTTTTCCGGAGATATTGGCGAAGTCGGGGCATGTCAAGGTATACTTGGCAGTGATATAAAGGTCGGCATCAGTAAATGGCCCGCCCTTCGGTCCCATTTCGTTTTCCGGGTACACCACGATAGGCTCGTCGCCATCATCATCGACTGACTCGGATTGGCTGTTCTTGTTCTCGTCATCCTCGTCATCCTCGTCATCCTCGTCTTCTGAGGAGCTTAAATCCTTGTACTTTGGACGTCGACTTATAAGTCTCATTTCTTCTTCCTCCGATCCCGACTCTTCAGAAACGTAATCTTCACCCTTTGCCGCCGCGAGGATTTTGTCCGGAACATCATGTTTGTTGGACCAGTAAGACGCCCATGACTGAGCAGTATGATGAGGTGCCTTGATGATATCATGCGTGGGTCAGAGTTGATGACACGAGAATCAGAAGCTCGCGTACTTTCTCAGCTAACATGGCACAAAGATCATTCCTAGTCAAACTTGGATCACCTTTTAGACGCCATGCAATAAACTTGAGGAAAAAGTCCCGATCTTCGGGAGTATATTTATTTCCCCTGCCTCGATGGGGTATTACTACAGTTGGTGGTGATGGAGAACGCGACGGAGGATCAGGAATTTGTATATCAGCATTGGGTGCAGGTAAACGATCCCCGAAAACAGGAGCAGGGGCGGTAAGACTATTTATGGTATTCCTTTTGCCTGTTGTCGGCGGCGGAACACGTTGTACAGAATCCTGCCTCTTGGGCTTAGGAGGCAGAGAACGTGGTGGGGAGGGTTCTACCTTGTACGCGCTGGGAGAGGGCTTTTTGATGGCCTGAAGAGCAACCTTAGGTGGGTTGAGGTAGACGGAAATAGTCTCGTCCAAACGATCCTTGTGGTCGAGATAATAATCCTTCCACTGACTTGCGGTATGTCCGTTCCTCTAATGCAATTCAGACGCGTCAATGAGGAAACAGCACGGTTCCTTACCCCATGCAGAGAATTCAACGCGTCCTTGTAGGACTCTCTTCTGCTCTTGCTTTCGACAAGAGTTTGCAGAATAATCTTCTCTTCTGCTGGCTCCACAGAAGGGACTACGAAGGAGTCCTGCATCATCTGTGGTGGGAAAAAAGGCATGTTAAAACCACCCATGGGAGACATTCCATTGGGGAGCTGCGCAGGATGGATTTGATTGATGTTTGGCCAACCTGGCTGACTGAAGAGCTGATTTTGTGATACAGGAGGCATAGGGATCTGTGGCATGGAATTATGGCGCATGGAGCCATCCCAGTGATTTTGGGGATGCATCTGGTGTGGCGTGGACTGGTGGTGAGGAAGGCGTTGTTGATTGTGGGAGGGATTGCTACCGAAGATATGGGGACTTCCAGTGTGAAGATCAGGATAGGAGCTGGAGCTGGAGCTGGAGGACGCGGCGTTGTTTGTATGGAAGCCATTGATGTTGTGTGCCATGTTACTGCGCTGCATTTTGCAACTACAGAACCGAAAATCCAACGCCTTCGAGTAAAATGTTTGCTCACGTGATCCTGACTATGGTGACGTGAATGCCATGTTCCGCCCCGACCTCCATCCATATGTTCCTGTCGCACCGTCTCTCAGTTCGTGCTCTCTCTACGTCTGTGCCTCGGCTTGCTCTCAGTCCAGCTGCCCTTCCCAAGGCCGAGCGAATATCTGCAGAATGGAAGGGCACTAGCGCCACCGGAGGCACAACCAAGAATTTCATAGGAGGGGAGTGGCTGGAGAGCAAGACGTCAGAATGGATAGACGTCGTTGATCCGGTCAGCCCACACTGGCCTTCCTGTTCTTCTATACTGAATTCTTGATCCAAATAGTCGACACAAACCCTACTCACACGCGTACCCCACACGACTGATGATGAATTTGCACAGGCTGCAGATGCTGCAGCATATGCTTTTAAGACTTGGCAGAAGACAAGTGTATTGAGCCGTCAACGAATTGTGTTGAAGTTTGTACCTCATCCATTCCAGCACCGGCTGCAGTGTTCATGTAGAGCCATTCAGCCTTCAGCAACTACTTCGTGAGAACGCAGATGCAATCGCCAACAGTATCGTCTTAGAGCAAGGCAAAACTATCGCAGGTATACATCGGATTCTGTCTGTTTTCTGGTTTACCGACTCAAACGAAATATAGATGCTCATGGAGACCTTCTCCGTGGGCTCCAGGTAGTAGAGACTGCTATCGGTATAACCTCCATGTTGATGGGAGAAAAACTCGAAGGTGCATGACACAAGGTTTCAACTTACCTTACATGGATGACCCTTCTCTAGTCAGCAAAGATATGGATACTTTTGTCAGAAAGGTACCTCTCGGGGTATGCGCAAGCATTGCACCGTTTAATTTCCCGGCGTGAGATACTGTATCATGTTAAATATGATTGTGGAGCTTATTCTTATTCATCTTATATGATAGCATGATTCCATTATGGACAATACCTATGGCCACTGTCACTGGAAACACTCTCATCCTCAAACCTTCTGAACGTGACCCAGGTGCAGCCATGATGATTGCGGAGCTGTGTCAACGTGCAGGTGAGACACAAATCATTACTCTCATCAACATGTGCTTATGATTGACTCTTTTAGGCCTTCCTCCCGGTGTGGTCAATGTCGTCCATGGCGGTGTTAACACTGTCAATGCGATATGTGATCACCCAGAGATTAAAGCCATTAGTTTTGTTGGGGGTGACAGAGCCGGGAAACATATCTACGAGCGGTATGCTAATAAGTGTTTTTAATTTTTGGACTGCTAATGTAGAATACTCTAGGGGAACCCAGAATGGCAAGAGGGTACAGGCAAGTTTATTCTTCAGGTATGTTTTCTATTGCAATGTTAACGCATTAAAAGGCAAATCTTGGAGCAAAGAATCACGCTGTTATCATGCCTGATGGTCAGATATATTGTCTACACACGTACATTGTTCTCAAATTTTCGCAGCGAATAAGAATTTGGCACTCAATTCGGTGATAGGGGCTGCCTTCGGAGGTGATTTTCGTACCGAATCAGACCGAACTTGATCGATTCTCATTTTATGCAGCTGCCGGGCAACGTTGCATGGCCATATCCGTGGGTAGGCTGTGTTAACTGCATACTTCTACCGAGACTTTGTAATAACATCTTTTCAGTAATTCTTGTTGGAGACACCCAGTCTTGGCTCCCAGAGCTCGTTGAGCGTGCCAAGAAATTGAAAGTCAATGGTGGCTTTGAAGATGGCGCCGATCTGTACGTCAATAAAACTAGACCTATCGTTTATTGTTTTGAAGAGTCAAATTTTAGGGGCCCCTTAATCTCTTCTGCCGCAAAACAGCGTGTAGTTAGCCTCATCTCATCTGCTGAGGAGGAAGGCGGACGAATCCATCTGGATGGTCGAAATCTCACAGTGTCTACCTATCCTAAAGGTAACTTTGTCGGTCCTACTGTTATTGAGGCTTCCACTTTAATGAGGTGTTACAAGTACGCAACTCCAAAGTATGATAAAGCACTTAGTTCATTATTTTTGTCAGGGAAGAAATTTTTGGGCCAGCATTGGTAGTCATTCGAGCCTCCAGTCTGGATGATGCAATCGACATTATTAATGAGAATAAGTATGGAAATGGAACTGCTATCTTTACTCAGTCTGGGGCCACCGCAAGAAAGTTTGAAAGCTGCGTCAACATTGGACAAATTGGAATTAATGTACCAATTCCTGTTCCGTTGCCGATGTTTTCTTGGAGCGGCAATAAGGTATAAATTCTCTCCTGCTTCGAGTATCAACTAAGTTTTGCTCTAGGCAAGTTTCTTGGGCGATGTTGGGTTCTATGGCAAGAGGTAGGCGTCAAATTCAACCTTTGAATGGATACGAACTAATCTTTTCCCTGTTTATTAGTGGTATCAATTTCTATACCCAGAATAAGGTAGTCAAAATCCATCACAGGAAGGTAATTCATTCTTAATTCTTTCGCAGACTACAACAAGCCTTTGGAGGTCTGAAGATGCGGTCGGCAACCGTGCCTCTGTCAATATGCCTACCCACCATTGATCAATATCAATTGTACACATAATACAGGGACACTGTAACAGTGTCAACGAGCAAAGTCATACATACCATGATTTAGTTATTTAACTCTCTTTTCCAATCACCGCGTCAAGGAAGGCATTTGAGAGTTTGGTACATTGTTGAAAGACTTTCTCGAATCCGTCCTAGAAAAGCAAGGATTGGCGAAACCACCGTAATAAATTGGAAATAAAACATACACTTCCGCCATAGTACGGATCTGGAATAGACTTGTTATCCAAGTAGGAACCCCACAACCGAACCTCTGCTGTGGAGTTCTCTGGTTTTATATGCACGAGCTGTCTGAGATTACTTTCGTCAGCGGCAAGGATATGGGTAAAACTTGTGAAGTCAGATGTCTGAATCTGTCGACCCGTGCAGGCTATTGGGACGTTGTGCTGATTGATCAGGTTTTTGAGCATACAAGTACAAGATGGGAATTCTATTACTCTTACCTTCTTGCACACCTGAACAGTTCTGATTTCATAGTAATTTAATTTCATTCTTCTTGACCACTCATATTCGGCTTACCTGTCATCAGGATCGTCGCCTATATGGTATGCGGAAGTGCCACAGCTGTCCACGACAATGTCGATGCCGCGTTTCTTGGCGATATCTCTCAAGACTGCTTCCCCCATCGGAGACCGGCAGATATTTCCTTGATATCAAAATCATTCAATTGATATTAGATCACAGACAGAGACAGAATGTATATGTACCTAAGCAGACGACAAGAGCTTTGATTTGAGGATTTGGAGTTGACATCGTGCAGGAAGGATACTCGGGAGCGATCAAAGTGATACGATCACACAGTCACTCAGGGGTAAGCCCTTCTTGTATCATACACTGGTATGCCTTCACCTCCCATCTCTGTTTTTTTAACGACAATAGCCTCTCAGCCGGCCCTGAGACAACGACAGGGTTAGCTTTCATTTAGAGACATGTCACTATTGCTTATCAGCACTACTGCTAGAATATTTGCTGCGCATCCTTCAGGTCAAGAAGATTCCATTCAATTCCTATGATCTAGCGTCGGATGAATCTGCGAAACGGTTATGGAAGAGGAGAGCACCACCGGGTGGGTTCTGCGGTCTCATTGCGAGTCTCGACTACATAAAAGGAACTATATACAGACAAACAACAGCTGCCGGGGATCCTCGTTGGTAACCGCTTTCCTGGTGTATGTACCTTCGTACATTTTTTATGCTCTCACTACTTATCCACATATGCAGACCTTTGCCGAGTTGTGGGTAAATTCTTGTTAGACAATCGCGACCTCACTGGTAACCGGTGACCAGCGAAGATGCCGTTGAATGTGGTGAATTAGACTCCTTCTTGCGCCTCAACGAGACGTGGCATGAGGATGAAGATCAGCCAGTAATCCCCACGCAGCCCATTGGTGTTCCCGGTGCCGTTCTTCCATTGCAAATGACCCCTGAACATCTAAAGAGGAAGATCCTTGCTCAACCACCGCCCGACTCCCCGCTCAAAGGCAAGAAGACCGTTCCCATCAACAAGCGTCAGGGCGAATTCGACATCAGCACGGAGCTTGAAGGGTATGGTTTGCAGGGTGTCAACGTTACTGAGGAGGAGCTCAGAAATCTCGTTGCCGAACTGGGACTTGATGGAGATGAAGCAGGAGACTTGGCGAAGGAATTGAGCGGACCTCCATCGAAACCATCACAATCCGAGGCAGAGACGAAGGTCAATGGAAACACGGACGAGGCGCCTGCTCAAACATCTCAAATTTCTTCAAGTGAGAACTCCAAGTCGAGTGATAAACTTGGAATTCTTGAAGGGGACGAAACGACCAAAGCGAGTGCATGATATGATCATCGTACGATAGCATCACTTTTGTACGATTTAGCATTATACATTGCAAAAGAATGTCAATGTCTAAAGGTCAGACTGAAACACATATCTTCATCCTTGCCTATCAGCGGAAGATTTTGCACACGCTGCATTACTGACGGCAACAGAGACGCAATTTTGGACAGACGTGGTCGTTACTTTTCTCTGCAGATTTAGATCTGATACATTAGCAAACGCCATCCTTCTGGGGACACCTATGGATACTGAGAACCGTGCAGATCATCTCGCTAACCGATGTTCTCTCGCCTTACCATTTCCCCGATGTAGATTCCATCTATTTCCAGCGCGACTTCTCTGAAATAGAAGCAGATACTGGACCTTGAATATACATGATGGTAAAATAAGTAATTTGCTGGCAAACGCTGCAATCTCCAAAATCTCGATCAGTCAAATGACACAAGAACTTGATGAATGAACAAATAACAATTGGCTTAAGTAGAATGAGGTAGAGGTAACGTGACAGAATTTTTTTAAAAAACATACAATCCTCATTTTGAGAAAGGCGTGGTCGATTGAGGCAAGCCACATATTCATTACGAGTATAGGCTAGTATGGTCGTGCCTTACTCGGGGACTCCGAAAGAACAAATTTGCCCATTCAAAAATCTGAGTCGGATCGTTCATCTAAAGGTCTTGATGTGCGTTGACGAAGAGCGTTGGACCCAATATCTGCAGCCAGCATGGATTCAACCTTGATTTTCTGATGATGAGCGATTAAGGTGCTCAGTATCTGGGATACAAAGTGGAAGAGGACTCACTGATCTCCGTTTAGAACTTCTGTTCAACTTGCCTCTACGCCTCAAGATGAATTTTCCGTCTACGTCAGAGCCTGAGGAAGATGGAGATTTCAAGCTCGTATCCACTGATTTTCCATCAGTATCAAGATTACTTTCATCTCTTGATGTTCGACGGAACATAGTGGGCAGTATACATCCCGCCAAGATGACTGATATAATGACAAGGAAAGCAGTTGCCGATAATAGAGCGGACGTCATGGGGAAACGGGAAACAAGGCCGCTGAAAAAAAATCAGGTACTTGAAATTCGTTAGAGGTCATCAACCTTACCGCATGCCGTGATGAACAACAGAACCTCTAACTGAGGCAGATATCACGCTGATCTCTCGTCCTTCGCCATTGCCTAGGCTTTTCCATTGGTCGCGACGACCTACTTCGACAAGTGCAACAACTGTGGAGGAGCCTGGAAGGAACGATGATGCCATTGGGACGACGACACTGATTGTGCTAGGCTTTGGCCAAAAAAAGGATGTTCTAGGAGGAAATATAATTGCCTTGATCGAAGATATATGTCAGAAGCTGCATTACATGAGACTGCTGATGACTCACTGGACGGCGAACCGAGGTCAAAGTCTTATTGGATGTGGTACTCAGAGTCAAGGTGGTCATGAAGTTTCCAAGGGCATAATTAGATTCAATAGCAGGAATGCTCAGATGTACAGAAACATCATAGCGCTGTTGAGGAACAAGAGGGGGGAGGGTAGAAAATGCGTATGGAGGGGAGCCATCGCTACGATACATGAGGCTGAATTATAGAACAAGAAAACAACTCTGAGATGACATTACCCGAACTGGAGATGCAGTGGAGACTCCCAACTAACCGCAACATTTTTCCAGACGATGAAGCCAGAGAGGAGCGAGAGCAGGAAAACTAAGGGTATAAGAGCCATACAGATGAGTACAGGAACTATTTGGGGCGCAAAAGGGCGGAGGTGAGAGGCAAGGTTGGACATGAATACAAGGAGAAGACGGAATGGTGTATATAGTACATTGTCAAGCACTTGGTTCGAGCGATCATCTTGTGCAGTGGCAAAGGTATTGTCCTGGGCTGTCGTGATATGCTCGTTATCCATTCGTGGCGAAATGGACCATAAGTATGGTGCACCCAACGCGAGAGGTATTCCACCACGTGCCACTTATTTTGCAAAGGGTCAGTCACCTGACTTTTTTTCTCGCTTTCCCCGAGTTTCCTGGACTCTATACCATGACGACTCAAAAGTCGATTAGAAACCTCTTCGGGCTTAATTTGTCTTCACCGGAACTGTCCCAGTACCTTGCCAGGCTTGCAACCCATGTTTCTACTCCAAATCCCACTACTCCTCAAGTCAAGTCGTATCCAGACGTCGTTTATCTTAACTATTACGCGCTTGGCCTTAGCCTTCTCTTCACTCCTGCAAAGGGCTACAAGCCCAAGGCTGGTCTTGAACTCTCCGAGTTAAGCAACGAGCAGTTGTTCTTGGAAAGTCTTGATATCTACAACATTCCGCAATCATCAACGTCTGGTGTGCGAGCAAAGGGCACATCTTCTCGGGCAGCGGAGCTAATGTTTTCGTCGTTCCCTTTCTATCCTCTTGTCTTTGATGTAGGCGGAGAAGCGAAGGACAAGAATGGCGAAGTGCAGCCGCGTCCGTCACACCTTGAGATTACTTCCAACACGACCGGAAAAGACTTCGTACAGTGCTTAGGAGAGCCTGATCGCAAAGGAGGAGGCGCTGGACCCTCTTCTGGGTCTATTGGTATCTGGTGCGAGTGGAAACGGGACGGAATGATGATCGAATTTGGCGGAGATGAAGCTAAAGGGCCGCAAGCATGGGAAAGGGGTAAAGATGCTGTATGGAAAGTGATTACATTATTCTCATCTGCCTCATGCGATTGATGCTCTACTCGAGCGGGAATTAATCTGCTGACACTTCCCCACAAAACTGATTTCACCTGGCTTCGTGCTGTCAACTATTCTCCCAGCTGATCACTCATTGTTTGGCATGTGATTGTTGTACAACTATAATATACTCTATCTCGTCAACGCGTCCCATTACCACTCCTTTATCTACCATGGCTACGCCTGAGTCTCTCAATATTCTCGATATCAGTGGAACTTACACCATGGTGCGGATCGATTTATCTCCTGATAGAATACCTCTCAATCATCTGGAATTCGACTTATCAGAGCAAGGAGAAGAGCGATAGTCGTTTCGATGAGATCCTTCGCTTGCAGGGTGTAAGCTGGTTCAAGCGCAAGGCGATTTCTCTGGCGACCATCACGCTCAAAGTTAGACACTACAAGGACGACGAGGGCAATGAACACGTTGACATTGACCAGTAAGTAATTACTGTACTGTCCATTAATACGCTGCTAAGGATGGGTTTATGAAGAACCTTGTCTGGTGGTCTTCCTGGGACCACTGAGAAGCGAACTTTGATTTGGAAGGAAAGGCACACAGAAGATCACCTTTTTGGGGCTGTAGTCGGGAAGACGAGGAGGACGAAAGTTGACGTTTTTGACGAGGACTTTCTGAAGAAAGGCTGGACGGAGGATACCTTGGAACATGGTGTTATTCAGTCTTACGTTGAGAGTGATACACCAAAGAGTGGGACAACCTGGATCGCCAATCAGGTACGTCCTTCTTGGACCAGTTTGGCCGTTGTAACAAGCTTCCCTGCTCCAGACCTGGGGAATCGAAGTCGTTGACGGAGAGAGAAGATACTCCAGACACGTGAAATTCACTGGTCCTAAAGGAGAAGATATTGAATGTCGTCTGATTTACGACTATCGTAAGTTGCCTCTCGACACCCTTTGAAGCTCTGAAGTTTGCTCACTTGGCTGCAGTTGGACCTCTTTAAATTCAAATCATCCTGTAGTCTACGTGTATCTATTTATTTCTTCCGTCGATCGCTTAGTCATTACGGAATTTTATGATTGTTGCCTCCGCATGTACGACACACTTATTCTCCCATGGTTGAGGGAAGTGCTAGCTCGAGTTCAAACTCATCGCACAAGGGAGACATGTCTCCGTTGAACGATAACAAGGCACATGGAGTAACTGACATCCGTCTCGCTGACCTTTCACAGGAATCTCACCTGGAAGCCGCTTTTGTGACTCCAACGGCCTCCACTTGGACTCGGGAGACTAAAAAAGACAAAATTTTCAAAAAATTATCGGCAACGCACCCTCGTACTTTCAACATACTGTTGCGCATTGCCAAGTACGTGAGAGGCCCGAGACCAAAGGTTGATTTACCAGGTCCGTTTTGGAGGCGTTTCATCGGAAAACTTGTGTGACAAACTCAAAGACATCTTCAGACATTAAGCCCGTCTTAGACATTGATTGGTATATCCAAGGACAGCATATAAGTTTGCTCCTTGAATCGAAGGACCTTCGCTTGACTCGGCTTCTGACAAAGACTTGGCTGTTTCTTATCCTTGGTGTTGCCTATATTATTAGCTTTGCCTTTTTCTCACGTGCAGAGTCATTTCTCACTCCAGCATCTTCTTTTATAACCTGTGACGCTTCTTACTGGTCATCAAATAACGGTTGCGGCCTGGATGGAGGACTCTGCGGGCCTTTCAATGGTTCAGCTTTTGATTTTCGTTGTCCAGCGCAATGCGACAGTCTCATTCTTCAAAATCCTAGGACCGTAGGTGGAGGACAGATTGCTTTTGTGCCTCTCATTGTCGGGGGCGGAGACGCCCAACATACATACAGAGGGGACAGCTTTATCTGTGCTGCGGCGAATCAGCAGTGAGTAGATTCTAATAATAGCCTGTGACATATATACTCATATCTTTTGCTCAGGGGTTTGACATCCAATCGTCGAGGGGGCTGTGCATCAGTTGAGCTAGTTGGAAACTTCACTAACTTCCTTCCGACAACTGGCAACGGGCTCACATCAATTGGGTTTCCTACTGTCTTCCCCCTCTCCTTCAGACTTGACAAAACGCACAACCTGTCACACTGTGAAGATGACCGTGATGCGGCGCTTGCGTTCAACATCATTATCACTTGGATCCTTTTTGTTGTCCTTCGACCCAGAGCAATTGTGTTGTACTGGTGCCTTGTTTGTATAGGTTTCTGGCACATCACTTTGTTTTCTCAGCCCCGTGCTTCGCCTCCCGTTCTCAGTGACGCATTTGGTACTTTCCTACCTACGCTATTTATAGCTTATGCCTTCTGGCGTTTAGCGTTCCGCTTCACCATGCCTGCCTTCTCCAAGGCACCCCTTGAGGCCTCAATTTGGTATCTTGCACCTTTTTGGGTTGGTGTCTTGAACAACATCACGTTTGATAAGGTTCCAATTAGCCGTCTTACAGCCGCCGACTTGTCCAAACGATCGGGTGCCATTACAGCACTCGTTATCATTATCATTGTTGTTTTCATCTTGGCCTTGAATCAAGTACGCGTCATGCGTAAGACGGGCTGGCTTCCGCATTATCTGAAGTGGTACATCATTGGTGGTCTTGTTCTTCTAGTTATATCTCAACTTCCTGGGCTGGAGCTTCGTATTCACCATTATATTATTTCTATGGCTCTTATCCCTGGTACTGCCTTTCCCACAAGGATGTCTGCAATCATCCAAGCGTTCTTGCTTGGGATGTTTTTGAACGGAGCAGCTGCCTTTGGTTTTGATTCAATTTTGCAAACGGCGGTGGAGGTAATTTCTATGCGTTTTCTTAAAAATTCCGTAAATTGATACGACCCCTACTATAGCTGCAAGAGGATGGACCATCGGGTTCCTTGTTACCCACATTCCTTACTAACTCGACCAACTATAATTCTTCGATTCCACTTGTGAATCAGACCATCTTCTGGGACGTATTACCTAGTTCGTGGGATGGGTTCTCTCTTCTTGTGGATGACGTTGAGAGATATGCTGGGTCTGCACTCAATTTTTCCTTGGCAGCGTTCGACCCGGTCATCCCGCATTTTTTTAGGCTTGCGGTGAGTCACAAACCAATTTACTCGTCAACGTGATCAATTGAGTTTGTGTATGATCAGTTTACATCGGGCGACAACACCGGGGACTTTACCATGCCTGCAACTCTGTGGCCCAATGGGACTTGGGTAGATCCGGCAGCTGGACCTTCGTGATCATCAGACACCTATGTGGGTCCTTTGACATTCGAATATCGGAAATACTGTGTAGTTGTAGTATATACCCTTTATGTACATTATACAGCAAGTGCTTGGACATATAAAACATTTCGGGTGTATGTAGAACGGTGGGGCGGCCTTTGCTTCGATTCACAGATAGAAGCGCTCCGACGGTGAGCCTTTCGTGTACAATGATGTTGTCAGTGGGACAGCTTGGCACCAAGACACCATTGGATAATTATAGCAAGTCCATCTAGTCACAAGTCCATCTGTATATAAGGTTGTGGATAGGGTGGCCCATGATTGATATCGCAACCACCTGGAACGTCTGTGGACATGTCAAACGTTACGAGCTCCTGTGGTCAAGCCAAGTTTATACACCCTGAATGCAAGTCGGATATGGCATGGCAGATTTCTAAACTAACTGAGGACTGGCAGACTTTGTGCAGATTGGGAGTCTGGACGACTGGGTTTGCAACATCTGCAGTGATATATCGAATGCGGAGCACATGACACTCAAGACAGCACAGCACCATGAACTAAATGCAGCAGAGCACACACTGAACGTAATAGAGCAAGAACGGCAGCAATGGATGTTGTGCGGGCCTGATGCAGCGGCATGGGACCGATGGGACGGACGAAAGGGCGAGTTTGAACTGACAAAGGAGGAAGTGAGGATGAGAGAGAGCCAGATGCATGTGAATCTGCGGGACATGGTGCTGTTTTGGATTCAGGGAGTGGAGGCGGCAGAACGAGGAGAAGTGCCGCGAATGGAAGAATTCCTGGCAACACTGGAGACATCTAGTTGGGGGAAGGACGTGGGAGACGATGGGTGGGGGGACGGCTGGAAAGCAGTGGACGAGAAGAAAGGCAAAGATTCGCGGCGACGGAAGAGGCGACACCGGCGAGCGTCTGGGCGGGAGTTTGTGGAGACTGTGGCGCGACAGGAGGCAGCGGACGAGGAGCGCAGGCAGCGGATGCACAGCTTCTTCGAGGTAGGGCCAGCGTCTGTCCTGGGCAAACACTGTCCTGATGTAGCCCCAGATGCCAACCGACAAAAAACTAGAGAGAATACGCGCCCTGGTCCACTGACGTCATCCATACATGTACTTTTACTTACTGACCGTGTGAATTATTCTATGACCCATGCCCCCCCCACCTCTGAGTCCGCATATATGCATTCTGCCGTCCCAGGATCTCTCTCTCCTCCTCACCGCCTCTTCTCTCCCTCCTCTCCCCCACATCCTTCAGTCCTTCTCACCCTTGCCCCAGGGTACGTCTCGTCTCTCTGCCCACGCTCTGCCTGACCCCCGCCAGTCACAACACGCACAACCTCTCTTGTTTCTGTTCCTCATCCCTCTTTTGCCCTGAGATTCTCCGACTTGACTGAGATAGAGGCTGCCTGTGCTGAACCCGAAGAAGAACGCGCTGTTCGCTCCATAGATTGGATAGCGGCCCGCATCGACAGACGGTGTGCCAAATGGATCGAGGATTTGCCAAAATACAACGATAAGGACTCTTACACGACACCCTGGTGGGATGAGCTGAGACGCTGCATTGAAGGCGATCATGTCCCCTCCAAGACAGAGGGATGGAATCACCCAGTCGCACGTATGGTCCACTACTCGTAATTTGCACTCACCCTTCATCTTTTCCAGTCATCCTTGCTGTATCTACCACTGCCCCGAATCCACTCCAAGCTGTCGCCGCTTTGCACTCTCGGGCCCTTGAGTTTCCTCCCTGGGTAGATACCAATGTTTTACGATATACATTGATCATTCACCCTGAAAACTCCCCGTTATCAAACGAAGAGTCGGTGTCACTCTCAATGTCCTTTTTGATTCTTATGTTGATGTTGGAGACAACAGGGCGGCCGCCCTCTTCAATGCCGTCAAGAAGCAATATGGCCTACACAGTTACCTCCTCTCATTATCTCTACCCACCCCTCCTCCAGCAGCCGTACCAGTTCCGGCTCTGATACCCAGACTTCCCCCGCTCGCATCTCAAGAGCAACACAATGCATTGTCATCGATACCCAAAACGCCCCTCAGCCCCAGTTTGCCTGCTGATAAGAGTGGCCTGAACACGATACGATTGGTAGAAAAGGATATTCAGCAAACCGCGCGATTCACGCGTGAATTCGTTGTGATGAGTCTGTTGCCCTGGATGGAAAAGTGTGTGGTCGATTGGAACGAAGCTGTTTGTCATTCTGCATCTTTCCTGCACAGACGGCTGACGTTTTGGTTCAGTTTTCATCCACTCGTCGTTTACCGTCACGGTTGTTTTCTTCTACTCGCCGCCTTTTTGGCTCTCCATCTCCATCTCCATCTCCCTCGCACAGTCTGTCCTCTGCATTGTCGCTTTCTTCCAAGTCGGCCATGAATGCTTCCGGACAGGGCTGTTCTATTTCTCAGCAGCGAAGACTCGCTGAGTTTGCTACAATATTAGGAGATTTGAAGCTGGCAGTAACTGTATGGGAGGCCCTGCGAAAGGATGGCCAAGGTGGTTCAGTAAGTTCATCGAATAGGACCATCTTTCATTCAGCTAAAGTCTCCCGCAGGATATGCTACCTATGCTATTGCCCCCTTCACCTGCGCTGCCACTTCACGCGGCTAACGCGCTCTCTGGGATGCAATTACAAGTATCCGATCCTCGACCTCATGAACAGTTAACCGCTCTTAAATATGCCGTCCGTTGGGAAGCGGGTATAAACACATCTGACTTTATCAACTCTCCCGTAGAAGGAGAACGGTGGCTGGTCTGGGCTGCAGGCAATGTATGTCAATCGGGACGTTACAAATGAATGTACTAAGAGTTTCAAATAGTCAGAAGAGCCACCTGCGGCTCTATTGTTGGCACATGCCGCGTTCCTCAGTTCTCGAAAGCAGGCCAAGAGGCGGGCGGCTTTTTGGTACCTCTCTGCAGCGAACATACTCGAGAAATGTGGCATTGTGAGTCCTTTCGTAGTATCAATTGCATTCTAGATTCTGAGAGGTGGTCAAGAAACCGTTGACAATGTTTTTCTTGCGTCGAGCACACGAATTGTATAATAACCCCCAGAAGTCTCTTTCTCCGTCCTTCTGGGAATCTGAGGGACAGTCGCCGCTTGAAATGTACGGGATCGATGCAATCATGTCTGGTATCGAATATCCCTTAGGTATGACTGATGTTATCACTTGGGTTTTTGTGTAACTTCTTTTCAGGACGGTTATTGTATACGACAGGCGATGTTGCAAGTGCTGTTCGCTTTTTCTTAGGATTACTGCGAGGTTCAACTGGAAAGCCATCGAACCCATCATCATATCCTTCAACAGGTAACGATCATGAAAACAAGCTTCCAAGTGCAGATAAAGTTTACCTCGATGATTTCAGAGTGGCATATGCTGTAAGGTATAGCATTCTCTGATGATATGCACATTGAAGTCGCCTTCGCAGCATTTTAAGGAGACTTTCCCTGAGAGTACACAACTGAATGACCTGAAATTGCCTTTTACCTTTTGCCTCACGCAACGGACACGACTGCGCCTCAAAGGTGATGTACAAAATGGAGTAAGCGGGGTGTGGGAGTCTCGAGAGGAACGATGGAAGATGTTTTCCAAGTCCTTAGGTTGCAAAGAAGGGCTATCAAGCAGCTGCAAGGCATCGGTAAACGGTAAGTCAATTTGATACCCTCCGATGCATCTTCTCATCCTCCAGACAGAAATTTTCTGGGTTGATTTAGTTCTTCAGAATCCTTTGAACACAGAAGTGAATTTGTCCAACCTGACGGTTATCGTACAAGAATCCAATGATACCTCTGCTTCCACCACATCTTATGTCGAGGTTGAAGTTATGAACGACATTGTCCTTGGCGCAAAAGAGTCACAGATCGTGGGTGTATTTGACCACCTCCTGTAATGCTCGTCGTCCTCACGATTTTCAGGTCTCAATCTCCATTCAATCATCTCGTGCAACCTCTTTGGTGATCACTCATGTGACTTACGACTTCCTCTCTCTTCTTCCGTCCACTGAACCCCTTGCTTCCCGCGGTCACCGGCTTCATGACACAGTCGCTCAGCGATTGCAACCTTCCTATGCGCCAGATGTTAGGACCAAGGTTGAGATTGAGGACATGAACCAAAAACTACTTATAGAATTTGTCGATGATAAGCAGTTGGTCCTTGCTCAAGGTGAAAGGAAGGAACTAAAGCTCTGGCTCTCCAACGCAGGTGACCGGCCAATTAAAGAGATATGGATGGTGACTGGACCAGAAGATGAGATTTGGCTGGGGCAAGATAAAGAGTGCGATGATGCAGGTGATGCTGAAAGCCGAAAGTTGGATTCGAGCTATGCTTTGCAAGGCGCCTCCACGACTACAGAGATTATTCAGTCGCACAATTCTCTTGAACCTAGAAAGCCCTTACGCATCCCTCTCGAGATCAATCCCAACGAGAGCATCGAGTATCCGATTCAGATTCATGCAGATGGGATTGGAAACCAGGTGCTCAACCTGCTCTTTGTCTATCGAGAGGTTAGTCTTGGTGTGAATTGTGATTGGCCTTTCCATCCTTACCATTGTTGTAGAACGAGAAAGATTCCTTCAGATCTGCGCGAGTTTCTAGAGAATATCTAGTCTTCAAATTGCTGAATGTTTCTACATTTTCACGACCACATCAATCTACAGATCACTCGTTCCTTGTCCAACTGGAGTTTTCCTCCCTATCGACTTCATTGGACGTTCATCTTCCACAGGTCACTTGCATGAGCCCGACTTGGATTTGCCGCCCTCTTGTTGAGCATGGGCTGTATGTCGCACTGCTAACTATTTTTCTTGGTTGACTAACTTCATTTTTAGTGGAACATTGGCGCCACTCCAGTCATCACTATTGCTTTTTGGTTTTAACCCATGGGACGCAGGTTCTGCTGCTCATGAGACCTTCAAGTTCGTATCGAAAAAACTGCGAAATGTTCTGCACGGACAACCCATCGAGACTTCTGATCCACCGCCAATTGATTTACTTTGTTCATACATAGCCGAGGTCATCTTCTGATTTTTTTGACGGTTAGGCATTTTGAGACTGATGCTTGTTACTGCAGACCAAACGATCTATTACTAGACCGAGTACCTTGGATTTGATTTGGCAGAGTAAACGGGGTGTCGTCACTCGTGCTTTAACCCAGTCTCACCCTCATATCCCAAGCAAGTCTTATCCCAGAATTTTTCCTCTATACCACCCTGCATCAGTTGATTTTATCGTCTTCTGGGAAATACCTTCTCAAAGTCGGTCTGGATATATTACGTCTACCCTCTCACTTGGAGCAGGGCATGCAGCCCTCGGTCCTATCATAGAAGAGGCGGAAAATGCTAAAGTCAAGCGAAGTATGTATGCCGAAACCCAGCGGGAGAAACAGGAGATCTTGGACGCTATTCGCAACAGCGAGTGGAACGCTGAAATGAATCCGGCGGTGTTGGTACTCCAAGGACCATCTACTACATGTCATGACTTTAGCCTTGGGTTAGTGTTCTGATTCTTGCTAGAATGCCTCTCATTATTTCATGCGATTCAGGCCGTGTCGTACTTCAACGGCGATGACCATTAGAAACTACTCTTTGACTCACAGGCTTCGATTCGTTCTTAGGCTCGATGCAGATACAGACGTGAATTCTTCTTCGTGAGTCAAATTTCGTAAATGCTCGTATTCAGAAGCATCTAACAATTCCGGAAGTCTGCTACCACCTCCTTACGTAGGCCGGCTCACGTTCAGAGGGTTGCTTAGCCCTTCTGCTTCAGTCGTGGTACAGCCTGAACTATGGATTACACGGCCTGGGATGTATGGGTTTGGTCGCTGGAGCCTGGAAACAGAAGTCCTGGATACTTCAAATACTACGGGGGACAATGATGATCATGTGCTGCACCGGTACAGACAGGAATCATCTCCTGAAGATAGATCTTCCTTTATTATGTGCGATGTTCCGAATTAATGGTATCGATGTAATAATACTGCTGGGTCACCTTTACTTTTCCTCATCCTTTTTCTTTTGTGCTGCCTTCTTAGCTGCGGCGATGCGCAGTTGTTGCTTCACTCGTACATTGAAGTATGTCTATTGTTCAGACGGTGAATGAGATATCTCAATAGGATGAGTGTTAGATAGGACTTACGCCGAGGACAAATTGAACAGAGTTGAAGAAAGGTACCCAGAGCTATAACAGAGTGAGATCAAATCTAATGAAGAACAAGGTCGGTACAAACAGCCAGAGGAATGTAGTTTTGTGCGATGGCTAGTGTCAAAGGCGAGACAACCCACGAAACCTACTCAAAAATTAGTCACCGAAATTTTCTGCAGCACGGATGCAAACCTTACCCGAAGCACAGAGAAAAGTCCTGCCTTGACAGTTCTGATGACATCATCAAACGTCTTGGCCCCATTAATTATCGCCATGGATGCGAGGTAGACTGGTCATAATCTCGGCTGCAGTCCTGTCACATGGATGCAAGGACTTACCAGACGATGTAACAGGTGAGATGAGCAAACTGTTCGCTACAATTTGCGTAATTCTCGCGGCTAAACCAGTTTTTCCTGCAAATGCTTTCTGCAATGTCCCCGTCAAGTAATGGCTCATGGGTGCCGACACGAGGAAACCGTAAATTGCCATCTTGAGCGCTTTCAAGTTGATATTCAGTGCTGCCAGTATGTGCAGAATGGGCGATGCATCTTTGGCCGGACGATTGACAGGTGCTCCTGCGATGGTACTACCGAGGACTTCTTGCAAGAAGCATAGGGTCCCTACAAAATTATCTTAGCTGCTACCGGCGCGACAATCAGGTGACATCCATACCTGTCGTGATCGCCTTCGTGCGAAGGGGGTTAGCCGCAAGCTCCTGGAGGTATTTCTGGAGGAGGGTGTTCGTTGCCTTCTTTATTTGCTCAGCGCTCATGGTCGTATCGTAACAAGACGGGTAAAAATCTGGGGAAATAAATATAGACTTCGGGTTTGATCACGATGTAGATGTACCCGTTCATATCATGCAAACCGGCTGTTGAATGCCGACTTCCGAGTCAGGGGCTTATTGAAAAGCCGTCATCCATTCCAAACGACGAAGATCCGTGAAGCATTTGGATGAGAAGTATATAAGTAGATGGTAATTTCCAACGTATGATGAAATTGTCACCGTATACTATGTACATGTCTGATGGTTTACAGCCAAATGCATCTTCAACGACCTTTCCACACCTTCGAAATCAAAGTACGATAGTTATTTGGATTCTTTGATCTTAAGATGAATAGGCCTAAAATGCTCACATAATGAGATGCATCTATTAAAAACCTGCTATTAGCAATGCAATGAGGTCAACTGCTGGGCAAAGATGTGCTATAGTGATCTTTGAGGTATTCTCTAAAGGTATAATATATTCATTAACATGTAATGCGCTATAAGATGTTGAAAATTGTCCAAAATCTACTGTCGTCCTTTCACCCTGTAGTGAAGTTCAGCATTTGGTCAGGCACAATCACAGCATACACACCAAATTTTGACGTAATCAGCCAGAGACACCATACAAACAGTTTGCCAGACACCGAGGCCAATGCGAGGGGTAACACCACGATACAATCCTTTGATGCCATTCTCTTTATAGATGTACGAAAGGGTGTTCAGAATGGTCAACTTCGCCGGCCGGTTAGCAGAAGCAGCTCCTTTCGCCATAGATTGCATCTACCGACAAACAAATGACTGTTAGGAGAGGTCGAAATGAGCACAAGACCAGTACCTCAACACGGATGACTTCAATGGGTTGATTCCAAGTTGCTAGGGCACCACCTATGGTTGAAGCCAAAATCTTTTCTAGGGCGCCCAAATTCTCAGTCTCTGATTTGCCTCTAATCTTTCGGATGGAAGTTTCCGCCAGACGAGCAAAACCCATGCTAGGGGAATCATGATCAATAAGACCACATAAGGGAAGACTAATTGCCACACCGTGAACCCCAGTTAGTACATTGGCGGACAGCAACAGCATTTACACCCTTGTTTACACCAGCAAGACCTTCCCGACGGTAAATGTCGGCAAACACAGCCCACGTTGATGGAGGTTTGGCACCGGTAGCGGCAGTCTTCTGACGCGTAATCTCCACAGTTTTCATACAAGTTGTGAAGCCTGTAAACAGTCGGAATCAAAGCCGACCATTACGGAGGAGTAAGTCAAGGTACCCATAGTTGCGTAGGCCTGCGCAATGCCACCAGTCATGCCACCCAATAATCCGGCAAATGCAGGATTTATGCCAGCACCGAGGGAAGCCGTTTCGACCTCTGATGCCGTGAAGATCAGGACGGCACCTTTTGTAGAGGCTTCTATCCACGCCTGACACTTATGCGTCAACCTGGAGGACCTCCGGATGTTGTGGACGTACCCATGGAATTAGTCCTTGATAGTATCCAACAGCACCGCCACGCGACCAGACCGTCTTACACGCTTGCCACATAGTTTGTGATCGGTTGGCAGCCATTTGAGTCTTCAATACTTCTAATGGTTGACCAAGAGTAGTGACCTGGATGTACGGGATAAATCAAGAACTTTAACTGAAAAATGTGACCTTGCCTCCTGCAAAAAAAACGTTAATAATGAAAAGAGAAAAGTGATATGCAACCGCGGAAGCCACATACAAACTACAATGCGTTAAGATAAGCGCAGGCATTCTTAAGTGATTAATAGGCCGGAAAATTAATGAGAGCTGCACACCAGGTTCATGATAGCACCTTATACGTAGCACATTAATAGCAAGAAAAATCAGATTAATGTGATTGCGTACCAACTGCAATGTTGGACCAGCTGACGCCCTTCTGGCCAGGTTCTTTCTGAATTGCCATTGAAGTGCGGAAGAAGATGATGCAGAAGGAGGATAAGGGAAAATAAAAAGGTGGTCGGGACCTGTGTTGAGCTCTTTGGGGCTTTGGGGGCGCAGCTAGCGATCGGAAATAGCCGAACTTGTTACTGCCCACATCATTCCTTTTGGCTCGAACCACTTTTTTAAATCGTTCTTCATCCCTGTCACTAAATCATAGTTGTCCAAGTTTAACCAATTGCACATTATCGTATGACACACATTATTCTTCATTAGAGGTATGCGAGTGGGTAACTGGCGAACAGCGTGTGGCATGTATCTCGGTAGATGAGGTATCAAAATGTGAATGCACCGAGGTAGATGATATGATAGGATCATGAAATAATAGGATTATACTTAGCGACAATGAATCACAGTGAGGACCAGGTTTGTATTGTAGCGAGGACAAGGTGAGGTGCGGAACGTCCATTTCCCAAACGGTCATTCCCTCATGTAGCGGCTTCTTTTTCGTTTTGGCTCGTATGGAGCAGTGCGTCTCGTTCTTCCGTCAACCTGGCGCAAAGCATCAAAAAGAGAGTTTGTGTCAATAAATTAAGTTGCAAACAAAATTATAGAAAGTAGAGGAAACCAAGGGTCAACCCAGCTATGACGAAACTCTTGAAACGAAAGAATCGAACATACCGCGTAATTTGGTCTTGATTCTCTTCCTGGTCCTGTTCCAGATACTGTATCTCCATCACCTTGCGCTGAACTTCTGCATTAAGCTCCTCCGTCTTATTATGTGCAGCCTCTAGCTCGTCTTTTAGGACCTTGATGGCCTTCTCGTGTTCTGCTGCGAGGTCATGTAGCTTGAGATTATGGGCTTCATGGAGCTTTTGTAGCTCCTCCTTAGCTACCCCTGTCGAGACTTGCGGAACGACGTCGTTCACGTTAGCCTTGTTTGCTGCACGCTCGGAATCTATGGAAGCTCGTAACGTCACGAGTTCCCCTTCCAGATCGGAGACCTTGATCGCAAGCTCGGACTTTTGCACCACAAGCGCGCTAACCTCTTCGTTGTGAGCCGCGCGAAGCCTGGTTACTTCCTCGGCACGTCCCTTCGCTGCTTCCTCGAGATCTTTTGCTTGATTGTTGGAGAGCTCAGTGAGTGAGATCTTTGTGACGTCGAGCATTTCATTCGCAGTCTTCAAGTCGTCTTTGGCCACAGATAATTCTCTGTTAAGTTGCACAATTTCCTCGGATTGCGCTGCAGAATAAGCGGCCGACGAGGCAGAGGCTCGGGCGGCATCGCGCTGTTGAGTAAGGTCTGCGATCTCTGCACGGGCAAGCTCGAGGCTCGCCTTTGCCTTCGAAAGATCGTCTTGAGTGGCCTTGAGATTGAGCTTGAGAGCTGCGATAATTTTTTCGAGGCGACTGACTTCTGATTCTAACAGATTTGCATGCTCTGCTTTAATGTCTTCGAGAGCTGACTGGTTAGCCGCTTGTAGCTGTTCGATTGAACTATTGGAACTGGCGCGAAGTGCTTGCAGTTCTTGTGCGTGTACATCACCGGCCTCAGCCTTTACCTTTGATGAGACCGAATCAATTCTAAGTCATACAAGGCATACCTTCGCACGTTCAAACATTTCTTGTAGAAGTTGGTTGTGCTCTTCTTTAATGGTGTTGACCTTGGCATTATAGTAATCCTCTTGGTTCTAGATTTTGGTTGATATCATGCAATCCTGATGGGAAAAAGAAGCCTTACTTCAAGTTCCTTCGTAACTCGCTTTATCTCTTCTGCGAGATCTGATTTGCTTTTCGCGGATTCTGCCTCGACTTCTGCAAGCTTACGATTGTGCTCCTCCATAGAAAGCAGAGTGTCAATCTTGATTTGTTCATGAGCAGTCTGAGCAGCGGCCAACTCTGCTTTGAGGGCCCCAATTGAGGCATTCAAAATATCCTGCTTTTCGATTTCGACCTTGATCAATGCATGGTGTGCCTCCTTGAGTGTCGCGACCTCTGTAGCAACTTCGAGTTCTTTTGCTTCTGCTATTTCGTAGGCTTGCTTAGTAGCTTCCGTGGCCTTGTCAACTTCCGCTTCCAAAGTCTTTACTTGAGCAGATAATCTCTCTCGCTCCTCCTCGCTTGTCTCTTGGCTCTCCTTCAACTCCAGGATCTCAATCTCAAGCTCCGAGAGCTTCCCAGAATTCTCTTCCTTCTCTGCCTTGAGTGCTGCAATCTGTAGGTCAAGTTCACTGACAGAGGCCGACTTCGCCTCGATGACCTTGACCTTGCTTTCTAATTCGTGTATCGTAGCCACATGAACTTTTTTGAGAGTTTCCAGTTCGGCGACAGTAGCCGCAAGCTCTGTTGAAGTTTTGAGGAAGGCCTCGTGCTCATGGATAGCATTCTCGGCGTTTGATGAAGTGGTGTCCTTCAAGCTGTCCAAGGCATCTTGAGTTGATTTGGCCTGTGACATCAGGTCCTTAATATGAGCCCGCAGGCCTTCAATTGTTTCTTCCTGTGTGACAGATGCTTCTTTCGCCGCTTCTATCTGTGAAAGCATCAGAAGGAAAAAATCAAAGCCGACTCCACTGTGACTTACTTCTTGTTGCAGATTGGCAATGGTGAATTCATTATCTTGTCGTCCAGAGTCAAGATTTGCGAAAGCATCTTTCGTTTCTGCAAGCTGTTTCTCCAAAGATGACTTGTCTTGAGCTAGCTGTTCAGCTGAGACTGACTTAGATGCAAGATCGGCTTGAACATTCTCCAATACACTCGTCAGCTCGCTGATTCGACCTTCCAACTGATTCACACTCTCCGACTTCTCTAGGAGGGATCCAGCGAGTTCTTTGAGCTTAAATGGGAGATAAGTAGAGAGGAATTAAGAGAAAGGGTCACATCATACTTGGGCTTGTAAATCTTCCAAGGCTTTATTGTCCTCCTTAACCTCGCGTATGGAAGGTATGGAGGTCGTAACACGAGACTGTTTCGTGGCTGCAGACGAAGTAGTTGATCGAGAAAGGGGAAGCTTGCCAGCAGAACTCAACGCAAGTGGAGGCTTGATGCCCGCAGGCAAACTTTGCCTGGAGGTTGGAGCGCCCGCCGGACGCTTGACACCATCTGAAACCGCGGACTTGGGACGAGTGGACGTTGAAGTCGCGGAACCGGTTGGAGAAACAACTGAACGCGTGGCACTAGCGGAAGGCGCGGGTTTCACGGTGACCGAAGTAGTTACAGGTTTAGTGCCAGTAGTGGACTTTGAGTTGGCAGGGCCTGAGGTAGATTTAGCATTCGCTGCTGAAGCGGACAATGTCGGCTTTGACATAGGTTGTGCAGTGGGCTTCGCAGTGGCTACTGATAACCTTCGACTTGGGGCAAGTACAGGAGCAGCAGGGACACGTGCGGCGGTGGTTGTAGACACCTTGGCAGGGACTGCAGAGGAACTTGTGGATCTTGAAAGAGTGGGTGCAACAGAAGGTCTGGCAGACTTCGTGGCTGTGGACTTTGTAGTCGGGACCTTGCCTACAGCACCAGCGCCAAAAGTTCCAGAATTGATGATCTGTAATTCCATTGCATATTATATCTCACAATGAGGAAGTACAATAAAAACTACCTTTTTCACTAGAGGGGTTGGAGGACCTTCAGTAGACCTGGCCGTGGTGATTTTGATTGACGACGGTTTTCTCCCTGTCTGAGGTTCTTTGGAGTCGTCCTGCGGAGCGATAGCAATTGGATTAATGTGTATCGGCTCCTCAACTGCGTTGACAGTTTCCAGGTCTGCCATATCTAGTTCAGTGATATCTGTCCCGACAGCCTCATGGTTATCATGAGACGAGGACTCGCTACATGCCAAGTTATCAGAGTGTAAGACACTTTCCGGCTCTGCAATATCGTCTTGCGCCGGGGCTGTGATCAGCGTTTCAGACATATTGAAGGAAACGAAAGTTGAGCGAATGGCGAGCCGATTGATTGAGCCAATCACGACACGACAACAACAGACGCGCGCGTCGCGATCATCGAAGCAAAATTCTACATATTGAAGCTAATTTTACAGCACAGTAGCATACAGGTTTAACGCGTTGAGAGCAGGTTCAGTCAAGGAGTTGTGATTGTAACTGAGGACTGCCACCTAAGATATGTAGGGTCGATCACGATGGGATGCCATTGTCAAGAGAAAAACATACAGATCCAGGTTCCACATTGAAATGGGTTCCTGGCACGTTGGTGAGTGTGTAGTAGTAAAAGAAGCAACAACTAGACTTACCAAGAGCGAGAGGAAAGTTGATCCATCGTGAGATGAGGACGCGATTGAAGTGTCCATGGGCTACAATCATCACATCCCTAGTATTGAGACCTTCTTCTTTGTATTGTCGATGGTATTCTCGAACCTAGACCGGAGTATAATTACGAAAGATTCAGTAGACTAACCTTCTTACTTTAGCGATCACAGTATCAACTCGTGCCTCCATTTGTGCGACAGATTCTCCGCTAGGGCAACTAGACATATATAGATTAGCTTAGCAACGAACATCAAGTGAAGAACATACCCATCCACCCAGATGGTCCAACTAGGGTCCTTCTGCTTGATCTCAGAAGACAGAAGACCTTCATATTCACCTGGTTCGACGTGATAAGCATGAACCTTGCCATAATATCCCGCAAAATTCACCATAGTCCCACTCTCGAACTTCTTCAGTCAGAATATGATGTGGTTCTTCTGGCAAGTGACTAAATAAGAGATGAAAAGTCTTCTGTGCGCGTTGGCGGGGTGAAACAAAGACAGTACAAAGATTCTTGGGATCTATGACCACTAGTAGCCGAGTAGCCGAAACCATTAACTCGAGCGAGACCCTCGAAGTTCTGGCAGGATACTCACAGCCATCACCAACCACCTTAATCCCCTGGTCAAGAACCTGTTGTTGTCCTCTGGCGGTGAGCGGGATGTCCGTGCGTCCTGTCTGTTAGTGGTTTTAGTGCGAATGCACCTTAGTAGCTGAGATGTACATGTCGTCTAATGGATATCGATCGATATTAATTCAACAAGATAACAGATTGAACTCAAGATGCTAACCCGTTGATTGACCACTCAGTTTCTCCTAATAAAGGATCGTAAGTCATGTTTTAGAAACATGAAGTCAGCTCAGTAGTACCATGACGGATAAGAAACAGACGGGGCATGGGACGCGACATGACTGAGTAGACACAAGTTATAAACGTAATTGATGAGTCCTGTCAGAGGTTTCATATAATTAGATCAGATTTGTATGCCATTGGGAAATCGCTGGCGAGTCAATGAAGTCATTTGTCAAGCAGAAAGTCGTAGGAGTCACGTGCCAGAGAACTTGGGTCTGTAAACACAGGGGCGTAATTACACCGTGGACCAGGTGTCCGCTGAAGAGTCCGGTTTTTCCACACCGACCATCTATTAAGCGGTTAACATTGAGACATTGAGCCGATCTCTCCTTTACACGGCCGTTGAAGTGTTGACTTGCGGGTTCAGAAGTCGAAATGTTTGACGACTGTGAGTTGCATAATGGGTTTATCTTTTGGCCTATATGTAACGATTATAGATGTTGAGCATTCAAATAACTCAACAGTCCCTTTTAATGCCACTGGAGTACCTCAGCTACAGTACGAAGGGTTTGAACTTCCGGCAGACGAACCTGGTGATCCTCAGGTGGGACTTGAAGAGGCGCACTCGGTACGTAAGCGGTTCGAGAATAACTTGATAATTCACTCCTACTCTCACAGATAGGTAAACTTGATTTAGGTACCGTCCATGCACCCATATTCGATATCGGACGCGTTCAATATGACTTTCCTGCTCCTCTTGTCACATGCGTTGTTTCGTCAGACGTATTGACTATGGGCTTCTCTTCCAATCTGCTCGTTCTCATAGAGCTTTCGCGTGCAGACCAGGTCGTCAAAATCAGGATTCCACGAAAACAAACAGAGATGACACTGTACAAAGTGTTCATGGATCCCTCTGGACGACACATCATAATCACTTCGATTCAGGGAGAGAATTGGTATTTTTACCGTGGCTGGAAGGAACCTAGACGATTGAAAGGGTTGAAAATAGTTGTAGAGAGCATTGCATGGAACAGGCCCGCGTTATTATCTGCATCACATTCGACATCCACGCGGGAAATCCTCATAGGAGGTAGGAACGGCACAATTTACGAGGCGGTATTAGACGCCGAGGAAGATTTCTTCAAATCTTGTGAACGATATCTGCAGACAGTTTTTTCACTACCAGAACGTCACCCAATCACTGGTATTAAATTCGACTTTTTTCCTCCAGCAGACCCGAAAAAGGCACTGGTTATTGCTACCACAGCCTCACGCATTTACCAGTTCGTTGGCACCACTGACAAAAGATCTGAAGATGGTGGCCGCGTTTTCACTGGCATTTTCTCTACTTACAGAGAGACTGTACCAAGTGAGTATTGCCCAACGCAATAGCGGATAGTCTCAACACTTGCAATAGAGATTCTTGAACTCCCTGGAAACCTTCAACAATCGGAACTTCGTTTTTATACACCCAATTCTCAACAAGTCGTATCTTTGCCAACAACTATGGCGTGGATGACAGGTTCACATTCTACGCCATCTACTTTTTTGCCATTGTAATCCGGTCTTTATTCGCCAGGACCTGGTATATACCATGGTATCGTTAACTTCGAATCCAAGTCGGAGGATTTCATTGACGCTGCAGAATTGCTGCCGTATCCATCCCCTGCGTCCACAAGTGAACCGGAGATCCCTCGCTCTATTGCACTGACAGAATTTCATTACGTACTTTTATACCAGGATAGAATAACAGGCATTTGCTGCCTCGATGACCAAGTCAAGTACGAAGAGTCTCTTCCATTGGTGAGTCGGAATCATATCGACAAATACCTTCTTTGTCATGCACCTTTTAGAGGTCTGGAGAGCAGGTTCGAGGCGTTACTTCGGATCCTGTGCGAGGAACGTATTGGATCTTTACCGATCAGTCTCTTTTTGAACTGGTTGTTGGTAACGAAGATCGCGATGTTTGGAAGATATATCTCAAAAAACAGCAGTTCGAAACAGCCCTGAATTTCGCGAAGGTGTGTCTTATTGGATGGTGGCGCCTTGCTCTACGAAATGAATGATTTATTTAGACTGCTACACAACGAGACCATGTGCTTTCTGCTCAAGCAGATGCATATTTTTCCGACGGACGCTACTTTCAGGCCGCACAATGTTATGCCCAATGTTCCATCTCATTTGAAGAAGTCAGCCTTAAATTCCTTGACGCTGGCGAGCGTGATGCATTGAGGTTATATCTCATTTCTAGGCTTGAAAGAACACGGAAAGGGGTATGCCTAAATATCATATCATTTCTCTCCTCTTGAAACTTTTTTTTTTGCATAGGATTTGACGCAAAGAATGATGTTGGCTACCTGGCTGGTGGAATTTTACTTAAGCAAATGCAATGAACTGGATGATATTGTTGCCTCGGAGTCGGTTTCTGATGATGTTAGTAATCTTCGAACTGAACAAACCATTCTTGAGGACGACCTTCGACAGTTCTTTGATACGTATAAGGTATGTTGGGGCATCTAAATGTTTATGCATTTCTATATGTACAAAAATCGCAGCACAATCTGGATCAGAATACAACTTATGGGCTCCTTCAAAATCACGGAAGAACAGATATGTATCTCTATTACGCCAACGCTATCGGCGACTATCAGCGGGTTATTGAACATTGGATCCTTGAAGAAAACTGGCTCAAGGCAATTGAAGTTATCAGCCGTCAGGTGCGAATCCTAGTTTGTATCTGAATATGCATTAATATGATTTCAAGTCTGACCTCGAGCTGTACTATCGCTTTGGCTCCGTTCTCATGCGTAGAGCTCCAAAGGAAACGGTTGACTCTTGGCTTAGGCAACCATCTCTCGATCCTTCACGCCTTATCCCTTCGATTCTACAGCTACAACAAACTCCGCGGGATCCCTTAACCCCGAACCAGGCAATCCGATACCTTAATCATCTCGTTTTTGAGCAACACAACACTTCTCCATCGGTGCACAACCTTCTCATCACCTTCCATGTTTCTCCATCATCGCCTTCCGTATCTGACGCCAGAACTGATGATGGTCCTCTTCTCCGATTCCTACAAACAGCTCCCTGCGACCCAATTACCGGAAAGCCTTATTATGACCTTGACTATGCTCTTCGGCTCTGTAAGAACAGTGGCCGGACACAACCCTGCGTGCATATTTACTCCAAAATGGGACTGTGGGAGAATTCTGTTGACATGGCTCTGGAGAAGGGAGACCTGGAGCTGGCCAAAATAAATGCTGACATGCCGGAGGAAGATAAGGCGTTGCGGAAAAAATTATGGCTAAAAGTTGCCCGTTATGTCGTACAAGACAAGAAGGATATTAAGACGTACGTTGCCAGGATATTTCTGAAGCGTTTGATTTCTTTAACGATTCCGACGAAAATTTTTTAGAGCAATGCGTTTCCTTGAAAATACTGATTTGCTCAAAATCGAAGATATCCTGCCATTCTTCCCTGACTTTGTTGTCATTGACGACTTCAAAGAAGAGATCGCTCATGCCCTAGAGGGCTACTCAAATCACATTGAGACGCTGAAGAACGAGATGAATGAGGCTACCCAAACTGCAGAATCCATCAAACAAGACGTTGTCGCTTTGAAAAACCGCTTTGTAACTATTGATGCTGGCGAACAGTGCTCTGTCTGCTCTCATCTGCTCCTCAGCAGGCAATTTTATGTATTTCCCTGCCGACATTCCTTCCATGCCGACTGTCTTATTACCTTGGTAAGGTTGTCCTATCATTAGTCCCAAATTTCCAGCTGAACTATTTCAGGTTAAAGAATACTTACCCGCTCCTGCTTTACGGAAGATTATCAACCTTCAAAGCAAACTGACCATGAACAAAGCGATGTCAAACAATCAACCCCATGTTTCCCCTATTAACCCTCCTCATCAAGCGCGCGCACTTTTGTCTGCCAATTTTGGTACAGTTCCTATTTCATTGCAGAATGGCGCCAGGGCAGCGAACTTTCTCGGGCGAGGTGTCCTCACAGCTGGCGACCGCTTACGCGAGCTCATCGTACCCGATGCATTAGCGGCACTCATCACTACACCAGCTTGGATGCCGGGAATGAGCGGTGGTCACCGACCCGTAAATGGTGGTGTTGACTCGGACGAAAAGACAGAAAAGTTGCGAACAGAGCTCGAGGATATTCTTGCAAGTAGCTGTCCGTTGTGCGAGAGTGTAATTGCGGCATTGGATACGCCATTTATCAAAGACGGGGAAGTCGACACAACATGGGCGTTGTAGCATATACTTGATTCCACTTCTTACCATCAATCGGAGAACATCTAGATTAATACAATGCGATATACTCGATAGGACAGACATAAGGAGAAAGGCAGGACTGGTCATCCGTTGATCTTTTTTGTTCGTCCAGTTTTGCGACGTAGTCGAGCTGCCTTTCTTGCACCCATCTGAGGATCGTTGAGTATAGGAGCTATATACCAGTGAAAGAGCCGACCTTTGCCTTGTCTTCTTCTAGCCTTTGCCGTTCTTCAGCTGCCCTCTTGCGCTCCTGAGTAATCTGCCGACGCCTTCAAAAAGTCAGGAAAACATGGAGGGTGGGGAAAATGGACAGAAAAATCTACCTTTGGATCTCAGCTTGTTTTTCTTCCTTAAGCTCTGCCTCTAGCTTCTTGGTGGCAAGAGCCTGTTGGGTTTTTCGCATCCGGTCGTCCCAGCGTGTTGTCTTTACGCCTTGAGGCAGTCGTGACCGCCTGGGGCACAAGATGTCAAGAAATCTTCAGGAAAAGTGATGCAGTACATACACAGTCGCAGATTTTTGAATCTTCCAAGATTTTCCGGAGACACGGCCATTGGACGAGGGGGTGAGGGGAATGACTGGGGCGTCCATGGAGAACAAAATCTGCTCACGTGATGTAGCGAGTGAATGTTTGCATCCGATTAATCTTGTAGACGCGTCGGTGGGCGTCTCCTGCTGCAATTGTCGTTGTCGCTGGGGTCGGCGTTAGTGCATAGACCCAGGATGATAGAAGCAAGACTTGTGTGGCCGTTTAGTAATGCCAAATTGGACAGAAGTGGAGTGCAAAAATCAGAATTGGTTAGCTAAATCCTGGGAGAGGTTGGCAAGGGGTGCTGGCTGCTCGCCGTTGTGTATTCACCCCGCACAATGTGTCAGGTGCCTTGCTGCGTCTTAAGTAGAGATCACGCTATTTCTCCCCAAAAGCCTTCGGTTACCAAATTCAGTCCCCGACCACTTTAGTCACTCCAAACCGCGAACGTTTGGATGACACCTCCGTCAGTATGCTAGATCTCGACGACGACTCCCGTCTGTCTGTCGCGTCTGACGTTTACGATGACGAGCAGCCGCCCCCAGACAGTAACGACATCTCTCACGATGGTTCTTCCCATAGATTGAGTTATCTTGGCCCAAACCTGCGCTTTCACTCCCGCGCTCCTTGGGAAACAGATGACACCACATTCGACGACAATGAATCTAGCTCCGGTCTTCGCAGCTCATCCAAGAAAGCATTTTGTTTCTCTAACAGCCCAAGAACAAGCGATTCCCATAGGCCCAGCGGAGAGTCAACTCGTTCTCAGGCGAAATCCAAACAATCATTCGAAACGGCGTTCTCTCAGATATCATACCCTAGGGGCGCCTTGTAGTACGTGTAGTCCGCATGCATTCGACATGTTCGTTGACTAGGTTCTTCGTCTCCAGTGCTTTGGCTCAAGAAAGCTTTTCAACATCGTCATTGGGTGCGTCCGCGGCTGCTGTCCGCTCCAAGGGCCCCTTAAATCATGTACGGCCGGACTCCTCAAACAATACTATACTCGCCCCTTCCCCCACTCTTGTCACTCACTCTAATCACGTTCTTTTGACCAACTCATCTAAAGGTGATACCCAGCTGGCCTCAACGTCTTATCATGACGCATACGCTACGGATGATATTCATCCTTACGCCAACCCGGACCTCGGTTTTCAAGTGCTCGAAGAATCACCGAAACAAGGGATCTTTTACAGTGATTCCGATGGTACTGTAACGCATTTCACAGCTCACAACGCGTCGCTGAAGTCTGAGGCCAAATCCACAGTCGCTTCCGTCAGTCCTTTTCTATCGGCGAATACTCGAAATCGCACCTCTGCTATTCAAGGCAGGGAAATTTCGTCACCAATATCAGTCGTCAATACCCTTCATCTTGATTCCAAACCTGTCTCCTGTGAAGAGTCACAACCAGTTGCAGAAAGTCTTTCTGGATGGGTAGAGCGAGTAATGGACCCAGGGTTCTCACTTATATCACTTGAGGAAGCTCGTGCACGAAAGCGGAGTGCCACGTCTCAGTTAGCTGTTCCTCCTACACCGTCGCGCTCGACCACTTTGTCACCCACGTTACACACAGAGTCTGACAACTTGGAAAGTAAGCGCTATGAAATAGAAGGCGGTCCCAGTCCTCATAACGGAAGAGCCAGAGCCCGATCTGCAAGTGCCGGTGCCAAAGCCAGAGTTGCCCTCCAAAGTATGGTTGGTGGGGGGCAACCAAAGCTTGAAGCTGATGCGGGACACGGAAAGGCGTTGAAGCATAGGAAGAGCGGGTTCATGAGGCTGTTCAATGGTGCTCGTGGGCAAGACAGAGAGGATAAAATCTTGCCTCCTCCAGTTCCACCATTGTCGAAACTTTATGCGGACCTCGACCCAACTGAGAAAGTACAAAAAGTACCGGCATACCGTAACTTCACTCCAGATCCATCTCCATCTCTGGAAACGCCTTCTCTACCAGAACGAATGCCACTACCCACGGATAGTCCAGCTTCCATAATGTCGAACACAAAACGGCCTATCCCGTCCCTGTCAATCAAAACGCAGCCTCTTTTCGCGGCCAAGTCTGAGAATTTGCAGGCGTGTACAGCGCCATTCGCGAACGTCCCTCAGCCTCCTTGGTTAAATGATACCTTGCCGCAAAGTGCCCCCGCGAATGTTCCTGGTTTCCCCTCATTGAAATTGCGGCCGATCTCGACGACTTTTGGTGCTCAGTTTGGAAATCATGTGGTTCCTCCTGACTTTAGGTCGTCATTAGAGTCGGACCCCGGCACTCCTGTCTCTTCGAATAAAGTATTCTCCCCTGTAACACCCGGTTCGGGCAGTCTTTCTGATCAAGCAGCGTTCACAAGTCATATTTCTGAAGATTCTGTTGTCAGTGCACTGCAAAAGCAGATATCAAATGCCAAGCTTGCGTGGCAACGACAGATATGGGAGCTTGAGAGACAGGTTCGGGATCTCAAAGCCGAGGTTGACGATTTGCGGAAGGCAGATAGCGAAGGCACCTTTTGCGAACGTTGTGGTCGTGGTCAACGTTGTCGAAAGGCTGAAAACATTCAAGATCTTTCGGTTAGTGAAGCACAGGATACGAAGAACTCGGGTGTCATGAGTCGTCCTAGGGCTCGTACTGCAATTTCTTCCCGCTTCGGCAACGCACTACCGTAGCTTATACCCTCAACACCCTCTGATGATCACTCATTTGACTTATACCAAACCTTCTACCTACGCTACAGGGCCTTTCGAGCTGTTTTTCTGATTATTGACTATTCTACACCATAATACACTTGTGTATCCCCGTTTCAGATACCATCGACTATTCCATACGACATACTACTTTCTGGATCTCTTTCTGTATATGTAGGTGTGAGGTCTACACAACAATGCGTGTAATCCTGTTCTCTGTCTCAGCTCACGCCCTTTTGAAACCCACATATCGTATTACTACCAGTAAGAATGTCCTGGTCATGAAAAAAAAAACTTATTCGTTATCAGCTCCAATGAGCCACCCAATACCTTTGTTCAACACGCGAGTTGCCTGTGCAGAAACGTCCTCTCTGTCACCTCTGAAAAGACTGCTTGCGCGAGATCCATCCCTGTCGGACGCTTGAGACCCGCGGCCCACTGAGAAAGGGAAATTGGCCGTGACGCTTCGGAAAGTTCGGCTGGCAAGAGCTGCTGCGTCGGGGGTGCTGAGCAAAGGAGGTGAGGGCATGTGAAATTCTCGTAACCGCGCTCGGAGAGAAGATGCAACGTCCCCTGGAACAAAAGTACGCTCTCGAGAAGCTGAAGCAGCAATCCCCTTATTTGTGCATGAGAGCCTTTCTTTTCTAGAGTCAATATCTTTTTTCGCCATCCGATTCCATGAGGTCAAAATGTCATGTAGTTTCTCCGGAGGGCAGAGTTCCAAAGCCTGACCCAACAAAGAAAGTTTTTTTCCAACGTCGTCAAATTCAGGCTGTCTGCCAAGCTGGAAACAAGCAACCCAACAAACTTCGCTCGCTTCAGTCATTCGATTGTTCTCGACCAATGACACATTACGAAGCTTGTTGACCCTTTCAACCATTCGCTCAATGAGTTCATATGCGTAAGAAAAGTTTTCGACTTGAAGCGCCGTATCTGCCAACATCGCGAGAGTTTTGACTTCGGCAACTACATCATCTCTGTAACCAAGTTTATGAGCTAAGTCGAGAATGACCTCGCGATGTTTATAGGCGTCACTGTTACTGGAAAGGACACGAGATATCAAGGAAAGGCGATCATTTGTAAGGCGTATCTCAATGGGAGATATCGGAATTCCAGGTCGAGAGAAAACGTTGAATGATGATATGCGGGAGGTCGCTTCAATAAACTCCTTTTCCCGAACTATGCGATCACTAAGTTGCGGTACATCTAGACTATGTACTCTAGTTCAGTATGCGACATAAGCATGAGAAAGTAAAGAATTTACCAATCATAAGCAAGCTTCAGGTCACCAAGCTTATGATTTCCCGACTGGGCATTATCATAGAACTCTCGAGAGCATTCTAAACATATATCCTCGATTTTTGAAGCATCCAATGACAGTTTGTGGGACGAAGAGCATAGTATATCCTTTGCGATATCAAATCCTGTGATACGATTGTCAGCATTCTATTAGATTTATGCAAGGTAATAGGAAAACTCACGACCAGTGCTTAGAAGACCACTCAAAAATAGTTGCATCACATCGTCTCTAGTCAGAAGCCCAAAAGCACCGGGAAGGCCGATGTCCCCTTTGCCTGTTAATTTTAACATGTCTTCCAAAAGCCATTCCCAGTCCTCTTGAGAATTAAGCTGGTCATCGGATCCTCCTGCTCGGCGTGCCATTCTGTTAGCCCATGCACGTTGTTCCTTAATGTCAGCGTTGCTTTGGAGGAACCAGCGCAGAGGCGCAGGCACGCTCCATCGGAAGAGAATCTCACCAGATTCCAGATGGACATCCAAGATGTCAAGTGCGCGGGACAATGAAGCTATTGGAAGGGGTTCGAAGAAGACCAAAAGGTCAAGAGCAGTGCATTGTGGCTGACCCGTAGAGGGTGTAACAAACGCACCAAGGGACGAGATGGTTGTATCCGTTACATCTTCATCGTTGTCCACGTCCCGAGGTATATCCCAAGCTGGAAGGCATTCAAAGATGCGACTCATCGTCGACCACTCGTCCAAACTATCACTGCCATAAAGACACGCGAGTGCAAGGCGTGCGATGTCTTGGTCGTCCTTTATCAGACGCTGAGACATAGGCAATGTGGGTTTAGAAGCCTCAAAGATTGCTGCTGTGACCTCGAGTGGTGCTGATAAGACGTATTCGTAAAAAAGGCGATTATGTAGTTCTGGATCAGGTGTTCCTTCCCGTTCTGCGCGAGATTCAAGGACGTATAGATACGGAAGGACGAGGCGGGTAATATCTTTCGATATAGATTCTGGTGTAGAGCTCGCAAGATATGCCCTCACAACTGCAGCCGGCTCCATGGAAGACCACCGATGAAGGGTCCAATCGTCTTCATTGTCGGGACCCTGAAACGTATCGTAGACAAGACGAGAGAGAAGGCTCAATTCCTCCCCAATCTCATCAAGGTCAGGGATACCTTGGGAGGCACCATGCTGTATTGTCGCCAATGCAATGTCAATTAAGCCGCTCGCGTTTATGATTTTATCGACGCGCGATTTGTACCACTTGGAGAGATCATCGGCAGTGAGAAGAGAACGAGGGAAAACATAGTTAAGAACCAATTCCGGCCTCCCAGTTGAGGACGACAAAGGAGTATTCTTCAGTGCTATTTGGACGTCACTTGATTCTGACCAATCACGCTCCACCCTCCAAGGTCTTCCAGTCAATTCTAGTTCTGAGTTTGAAGGGAGGTCAAAAAGTGGCAGAATTTCGCGGAAGTTAGTAGGGTGAACATGCTCGGGCACGCAATCTAATATGGCCAGTCGAAGGGGCCACAAAATGGGTTTGTGCCGGGTCTGCAGAGTTTTAACGGCCTCGAACCATTGACAGGATGCTAACTGACACGAAATGAGATAAAGATCCTCCACGAGAAAAGAAGACAAGGGTATTGGGAATGGTTGTGACGATTTTTCCTTTACAACCACTGGGGTATTGGTTGTTTCATCGGCCCAAGGATCATCCTCCCACTCTTCAGCTTCATCCTCGAGATTGTATTGGGAATCAAGAGTTGGTGCACCTTTACTGATTTCCACGAATGTGTTAAGCCTATCCAGGCGGTGCAACAGGGTAGCGCGTAGATTGCATAATTGTGCATCCTCAGGCATTGCCTCAAAATATGCGTGAAGCGAGTCATAAACATTCGCTCCTCCTTTCACGTCTTCCGATCCCTTTGGGGGACCATGTTCTGCCGGAGATGCTTGAACAGCAAGCAAAGAGCTGGCAGCCTCTTGGCTTCTCTTGAGTGCAGCCTCTGTTCTCCCTAAGCCTAGTTCGAGTAAAGTTTGTTCGACTTCGACATCGTTCACGACTCTATCAACAGCAGCTGCTGTAACCCAAAGATCATTTTCAATGAGGCCAAGGGTGTGAGTAACGCTGTCGACACTGAGCTCGTTGTCACTGAGTGTAGGCCAATACGTGTAGGGATCCGAAGCCATTCCGGATTCCGATCTGTTATTCTCCGAAAAGGAGTTCTATGGATACGACTTATCGAAATGTCAAATACAGAATCATCCTAAATGCCATGACAAGATACGCATATTCGCATTCAATATGACTATGAAAATTCCAACCGGCACGCGCCTGCGCGTGAAAGGTAAAGCAATTCTTTCTCGTCCGAGCACTTCAGAATCGAGATCGACACATAATGAAGTCCGTCATGTCTACCAAAATCACAGAAACCTGAAAATACCAAGTTGTAGATGTAGACGGTTGCTAGAAAAGGGTATCCTTCAATGAACATCATGAGCCTAAAGGTTAAAACTCGAAGAGGCGAAGGGCTGACCTCGTCACGCAAGTATTCCCCAACATCACTTAGACTTGCGTCAGCAGGAAGAACAGCATCGAGTGAAACAGAGGAACACACGCTTGATGGAACACGATAATAGCAGTCGGATCTAGTTTTCGAGTGTCAACGGTTGAGCGGGCTGTTACACCAAAACCCTTAACAAGGCAAATTGAGTTTGGTTGCAAGTCACACACGATTTCCCAAAGTAGATGGAGCTCACTAAAGGTGTATCCTTCATGGAAAAAACAACAACTCCTTGATGCTCTGGCGTATCCTCTGTTATTCTCCCAAGGTGTGCCTTCACGACATGATTTCCATAAAGGAACGGCATTTCACCATTAGGCTTTATCCACACCTGCACCACGTAAGATCAACCAATTTAAGCAGTTTATTTGTGAACTTACTTTATATTTTGCATATTGCGCGATATAGTCCAAAGCCGTAACGTGCAACTTGAACTTGCCACTCTTACTAAATTTTCCAAAACACGTGCCAAGGCTAACAAGGTTTGGCCGTGCAACTGAGATGCCTAGACGCATGGATGATTCGGAAACATAATATACACGGTCTTTGTGAAGTCGAAAGCAGTACGGTTCATCTTGTCTGTCAATCAGGTGGATAAGGTTCTTCCCCTAGCGAAGGTGTCAGATGTGAATGAATGTAAGGGCGTCCACGTACTATGTAGTTAGCAAGTTTCGTGAAAACCGCTTTTGATTCATCCTCAGTAAGAGGTCGCATGGTATACGCAACAGGGGACCGAGCAGTGTGGCCAGGAAAAAATTGAGACCCCGTGTGTTACGTAACTCGCAGAAATTGTCCAGGGGCTCATCATCATGTTCAACTTCCTGCGTCAATGTCTGCCTCATCATTTACATCCTTTCCTCCTTCATTCTCGTCATTTCCAGACCTTGAGGCTGGACCTAGCACTTCGCACTCAGATATACCAACAAAGAAACGCTCGCGCGAGAAGGACAAGGGCGAAAGAAGGAAGGAGAAGAAAGACAAGAAACGTAGTTATGGTCCAATTACAGATACTTCGGCCTATCACAGTCTGGAAAACATTCACTACGAGCACAACACCTCTTCTGCCGAAAAGGAAACATCGCGATTATACTTCTCAGACCGGAAAGGAGACCGGTATAACATTCAGTACGGTGGGCTACATGCAGGAGACATACCAAAATACCGCATCATCGATCGTAAGGCTTCTCATGTATTTTTCGACGACGTCTCATGACATCAAAGGAGGCAGATATATTCTAGGCTTGTCCCGTTCCTGGACAGTAACACATCGTGGCAGTAAAGGTATCGAGGTTGGTCCAGCAGATAGACGGAAGGTCGGTCGTTGTTCTCGTCCCCATACAGTTCAAGTGTCTTATGCTTCTGAATTTTTGGATAGATGCGAAGTCTGACTGATTCCAGTACCCGAGCTCTATTGCTCGCCCCTCCAACTCGAAGAGTGCTTCAGTCTGGAGACACCTATAAGCATCCTGAGGTTGATGGTTTTTTACGTCTTTCGTCTCGCCGGCCGCAGGGTATCAATCCGGAGTCCTATCGTTCTATCACAACATCGAAAGATGATGCTGGTTCAGATACTGATGCCTCTGATATGTCTGACCAAGTTTCTAACGATGAAAGCTCTTCTGACGAGATGGTACTAACTTCGTATCAGGAGAAGCTGAAGCAGCTCGAGGAGGCAATTGCGAAAGAGCCAGGGTCGACGGATATTTGGCTTCAACTTCTTTCGCATACCCTTTCGACAATTCCGATGACGTCGAAGAATGCGACCAGAGCACGTTCCGAAATTACCGTTTCAATTCTCGCTCGTGCGTTCTCTGCAGACGCGCGGAATGAGTTTTCCAAGGTCCTCCGCATTCAGTATTTGAGAGCAGGAGAAGAAATATGGCACGAGAGCAAAGTTCGAACCGAGTGGGAAGAGGCTCTAAGGATTGGTGGAGTGGAGATTTGGGTGGAGTGGCTAGAGTGGAGGATTCGGCAGGGTGCGAATGGCGTTGATGGGATTGTCGAGGATGTCATTCGGATATTTAATGTTCTCGGTCAAGACGAGCAAGACGAGCTAGCGAAAGTCCGGGTCTTTTGGCGCGTCGCAGTAGTATTTCAACGGGCCGGTTGGTGTGATATGACTTGATTCATCCGTAGCAACTCATCATACACAGGATATGTGGAACGTGCGACGGCATTGTTTCAGGCTCAAGCGGAATTGTAAGGATGAATAGTCTCTTCGACAATCTCGTGCTCTGACTCGACTTGGACGTCCAAGGTTGTTCGGGATTCCACAAACACTATATGGTCTACCGCACGAAACACAGCTTGAACATCTTGAGAGCTTTTGGGAGTCTGAGGCACCTCGAATTGGCGAGGTTGGGTCTCGTGGCTGGGCAGCTTGGGTCTCTGGGCATCGTGAAGAGTCTTCTTCTAACAAGCAGGATATGGTCCAGATCATTGACCTTGACCCATACCGACAATGGGGGGCGCGTGAATATCAAATGGACGAACTTGGTTATCTGCCCTCGCGTTCTTTCGATGACACATCTGACCCATACTCTACGATCCTGTTTTCTGACATTCGCTCACTCTTGATGCCTCTGACATCTGTCGCGGCGAAGAATGCTTTCCGAAAAGTATGGCTTGATTTTGCTGGTCTCCATATTCCTGGATTTTCATTGACATTGTCTACGTCAAACCATATCAACTGGGATGATCGATGGAACTTGGGGCATCTGACACGACGTCCTTTTATAGATGCATTGTTCCCTTCAGAAACGACCCGGGCCCAATCAGCGAGTGAATCGTTCGCTGGAGTGATTGTTGGCCGGGAGAAGCAATATGCGGACCCACTTGGACCCGTCAAGTGCTGGGGATATGGGGTGCTTGGACCGTTGGATGTTATCAGAATGTCTCAGACAGGGAAGATGAAAGCTGTCATGTGGGGAAGCGAGGACGTAGAAGGACTTGATCATGATTTTATCAAACGTCTCTTTGCTCAACTGCGACTCGGCACCGACGATCCGGGATGGGATATCTTGAAATTGGCATTTGAAGCAGCAATTAACGTTAAAACGTAAGTCTATGCAATTCTTCTTTTGTTTGACGGACGAGTGTTATCATTTTTGGAAGTGCTATAAAGCATTCTCGCTGTCTCTTGTCCCACAACGAATCTATGATTCAATGGGCAATTCACGCACGATTGGAGATGATACGAGGGAGATTGGATGAAGCTAGAAAAATATACCAGACAGTCTTGGCAGCCTCGAGCGGTGCCTCTCGACAAGGAACGAGCACCCTCTGGTGGGATTGGGCGCATATGGAATGGATAAGCGGGAATTCAGAACAAGCTCTTCAAATTGTGCTACGTTCTGTAGGCGTACAAGGACACGGCGGGATTACAGTGCTACGGTGTAAACGTGGTATGGAAGATGCTATCAAAGGTGAAGAAGAGTGGAAGGATAAGGAGGGATGGATCAAACTTCGTGCCCTCCTGGAGATTCTGACCGGGAGTGACATTGCGTCTGCACTTCAGGTCTTTGATGACTACTTGAAGGGAGAATATAGACAGGGACCTCGGGAGAGTTTGTTGGTTGCATGCTTGGTGACAGTATACCAATACGGTGCTGTTCTGAAGAATGCGATGGCACCTGCTGTGCTACGGCAGCGTGTGGAAATGGCCATGGAGGAATATCCAAGCAACTCGGTTATACTAGGACTATTCTTAGAAGGAGAACGCGGCCAAGGGGTATGGGGACGCGTGAGAAGGATACTGGGCGAGAGTGGTTCCATTGCGAAGGATGTCGTACGGAGGGTAGAAGAAGTTTGGATCGCAGGATGGGACAAGGGACGATGGAGCGGAGAGATTGAACGTACGCGGAATGGATTGGCCGGTGCAATTGATAGTGAAAGGTATGAAGGATATCTCTTTTTGTACTGCTTCTGTGACTAGCTTTGATGAGCTAGAACAAGAGCAAGCCACATACTCTGGCGGATATACATCGAGCTCGAGATACGGACTGGTGAGCTTCAACGCGCCAAGAAACTTCTGTTCCGGGCTATTAGGGAATGCCCGCTGGTAAAGGGTAAGTGAAGGATACCAGAGAGTGGGAAAAGGCTGATTTTAAGTAGATCTATATCTATTGGCATTTGGACCACTACGAGGTGTGTTTAGCGGAAAGGAGCTGGGCGGAATCGCGGACACGATGGCAGAGCGGGGGCTGCGGCTGCGTGTGGGGCTAGACGAGGGGTTGGGGACATGGAAGGAGGAAGTGGAAGAAGGTGCAGACTGGGAGAGCGGGTCCGACGAGATAGTGGACCATGCGCGTGAGCTCAGGCGCTTGATGCCGTACTAGTGTGATGTGACCGTGACGTGACCTCAATGAACACGAGTGTATTGTCGTTGTCGATGTTGTTTCTGTCTGCTGTCGTTTTTTTCTGAGTGGTTTTCTTCGTCCCTTCTCTCTTTTTCTTTCTTTGTTCTCCATGGCCACCATTCCCGCCCCCACTCTCGTCGTCCCAAGCGAGGAATGGCCCGATGCAGATTTTGACCTCCCTGACGGCGCTGTAATCCATCCACACAAGGACGTCGACGAGGAGGATTGGGATATTGAACTTAACATCAGTCCACGCAAATCTCGTCCTCTCATGCTCTCCGCCACAACCGACTCTTCTCAATTATTCACAATTCGCCCTCCTCCTTCATTGTCCGACATCGACGACGAAGACGACGACGAGGGCGCGTCTACTATCAAAGCCACCGCCCTTCCCTTATCAGCGCCTCACAAACCGTTTCAGCCATTCATCGATGAAGACTTCGAAGATGCTTTTGCCTTACCTTCCGATCTCACACAGCTTTCTCTCGCGCCTTTGTCTCTGAGCCACCGTTCCTCCAAGAATTCCCTCGAATGGGGTGACAAAGATCAGACTTCGTCATCACAATCTTCCGACGCATATTCCTCCCTTGGTTTCACCGCTGCATCGCCTTCATCCAATTCTATCTCCTCCGTGTCCCTTCCTGCTTCTTCAGAAACCGACCAAGAAGAGCAAGACGAACTCGAGGGTCTCGTCCTTCCTTCCTCTCTTTTTGAAACAGGTCATAGTGCTCGTCAACTGACCAAGATCCTTGACATGAAAAAGAAGACCCAAGTTACCAACACACAGTTGCAAGTTGCAGCTCCAGATCCCGAAGATGATTTCGAAACCGGTCTCGTGTTCGACGACGATGCCGACCTTAACCCCAAACGTCTAATCCTCAAATCGCAACGATCGCACCGGCCCTTCCAACGAAGTCACACCGTTCCACAACAAAGATCCTCTATCCTCCGTCCGCCTTCTCGGATTAATCGAGCCAAATCTCCTTTAAACCCGCCGCCATCTTCTGCTCGTCAACTGCAAAAAATCCGGCTATCACCTTCTCCACCCCTTCAAGGCCAATCCCGTTCTCAAACATTCCAAGCTTTGTCATCTGCTACAGTAACACCTTCTCTATCGGCGTCTTTCCTCTCTGCTAAACCTGGCAGCCTTCGTGGGCAAAAATCCTATTCTGGCCTGAAACCTCCAACTCCTCCTGCGAGCATGCGCGGTCTTACCCGCAAAACTTCGCTATCCTCACTCATTGAATCCAGCCATACCCATGCATCAGGCTCTGGGTCAACTGCAGCGGCAGGAACTTCCAAGGCACGTTATGAGGAGCCCACTATTGCGTCTCGCGCCAAATCCCACAAGTACTCTACCAGTCGAGCGCAAGATTATAAGGTTCCTCCTACACGGCCATCTACTCCTTCATCGAATCCTGCTGCTCTTCGTCTAACTATGCCTAGCCAGTCACGCTTGAAGGCGCGGCCTTCTCTATCCGGGGTTTTTGGAGCAATTGCTACACAAGGAACATCACCAGCTCCACGTTCGGCATCCCCTTTTTTATCACATCCTCCGTCCGCTGTTATATCTTCTAAACGAGACTCACACACCTCGCAACCTGTAGCACCCAAGCTCCTCCGTCGACCTAAACGACAACGACAGTTTGGTGATGGCACTGAACTTGATACGTTTGAAGACCTTCCCACTGATCGTGACAAGGAAGTCAAATTTCGTGTGCAACCAAAAAGGGAAGGAAACCGCGTTCCAGGTGCCACATATCCATTGCAGTCTAGTGGTGATAAGGGAACTATAAAAAAGAAGGACCAACGGGAGGATGCCAGCGGTAGTATTGGTAAGTGACCTTGAGCAGCTTGCCTGAATCTAGCTTACGAAGATCTCAGAAAAAAGCCGTCCAACAGCCCTCATACCTCCGGCAAATACCTTGAGACGTACAGCTCGCATAGAGTTTACTTCAAAAAACATTAACTCTAAACCTTCTAGTCCCAAAGCGACAAAGAAGAAGGCTATAACAACCCCTTCGCCGCAAGAACGAAGAAAACCCACTCTTATACGAAATCTCGGTGGCACCAATGGCCCAAAAGGTTCATATTGCTTCCTAATTGTATCATCATTATATACTTACGATCTTCTTTAGTTGTTGGGGACATGAAATGGAACCCGGCAACTCTTCGTTGGGAAGGGAATGATCATGTGCTACGTGGTTTTGACTCGACTATTGGTACATCTACCCGCCCTGCCCTCATAACTCACCTTACGGGTTCATCAATTGGTTCTCCTGTGGGTTCCTTCGCCTCTGGTGCGCGGATAGTGGGAAACATGATCTTTGATCCAGCACGCATGTGTTGGGTTTCAACACTGTCGCCGGATGAAGAAGAACCTGATGTGTTTGCCAACCTCGCAGATGACGAAGAGGATAATGCGTGGGGAACGAAAGGCGGTACCATACGTGCGAGTTCGCAGCGGCTCAGTGGATCCGACATTAGTGCCAACACTAGCTCCGCAGCCTCGAGTAGTGACTCGAGTATATCGTCCACGCAAGCTGAAGCTCCCAGCCCGGCTCGAAGTCATACACGGACGATATCCGATTCAAGCAGCGAGCGGGGTTCAAGGGCATCGATGGTTTTTGATGTTGACGAGACGTTTTTGGAGAGTTGTAGAGTGGCTGAAGAACGACATCGGTTAGAGATGAAAAACTGGAGATCAGTTCTAGCACCACAGGATGTCTTCTCAAACCTAGATCGCTCCTACCTGTATGAAATCAGAGCGCTCGCAACACGCAAGTACTGACACCCCCTTCACCTTATTGTATATCTGTCGTCTATGCATCTCACTTTTCCACTACGTTCATTACTCTTAGTAGTTTAGCAGTATCCTTATTTTAGGACTTTCGATCAATTGCCTCCTTGATGATCCATTTTATAATGTTCATAATCCTGTCAACAACCTTCGGCTTCAGCTGTTACCCATTTCTAATTGAAGCATGTCAGTTATCAATGATCCATTCGAGAATGAATTTTAAATGATCGCGGTTGGTCGGTCCTAATTATGCATCCTGGTTGATAGGCAGACGCCTTGAGACCAAAGTTAGCCTCCTTATCATGCAATCAGCGTGCTCTTTAGCATCGATCCCAAGAGTACATGCCGGAGAGGGACGAATTTCGCTTGTATCTTATGGATCCAGTGCTGTGTTCTCTGAATTGGCGTCAACCTATCCACTCAAATTGTTAGCCCCCCGAATAGCGCAGGACGGCGTGGCTGTTGTGTACCTTTTAACGTACGGCGGTGGCCTCGTCGGAGGAGACAAAGTTCAATTATCCGTTAATGTCGGTTCACGGACAGTACTCGTCATGCTTTCGCAGGTCCGTCCATTTGTGATTAAAGACTATCCATTGATTCATCAAAGCTTTAGGGGTCTACTAAAGTTTTCAAGGTTCGTCCCGGGCAACGTCTTGCATCCGCTCGGCCGAGCCCAGGATTTCTCTCTCAGCAGAGGAACCAACCAACGGCGGGGCCAACGATGCAGAATATATCTTTTACCATTGCTGCAGAAGGCAGCCTCTTCCTCCTGCCAGACCCTGTAACCTGTTTCCGATCCGCATCGTACCATCAAACTCAAACCTTCCAGTTGTCCCAAGACGCGTCCATCGTGGTCCTAGATTGGCTTACTTCGGGCCGCATGTCTATCGGGGAGGAGTGGGCCTTTTCTCGCTATTACAGCGTTAATGAAGTCTGGGTCGAGGGGAAAAGAGTTGCTAAAGACGTGATGCTTCTCAATGAGGAACAGGTCGATTCAATCAACAATGTTCCTGTCGGCACCTTGAGTGACAGGCTAGCGCCTTACTCCTGTTACGCTATGGTGATACTTTATGGTCCATTAGTCCAAACAACTATCATGCATCTGTCCGCCTTGTACGACCAGATCTCCATCTTCAGGACTAAGGTTCCTAAAGACATGCTCTGGTCCCTCAGCCCTATTCCCTTCCACTCAGGCGCGATTGTCAGAGTGGCTGGGAAAGAAACAGAAACAGTGAGGAGATGGTTAGGACAGTCATTGCAGGGGCTTCAAGATGCCATAGGACGAGAAGTGTATCAAAAGGCTTTCCAGTGAAGTCTGATGTCGTAAAGATTAAAAAGGCCATTTTCAGTATCTGTTCGCGGGGATTTAGTAAAGCTATTCTATTTTGAGTCGGGAATATCAACAGTGCAATGCAATGATTGGTGAACCAGTATCACGGAACCGTATGCTCCGGTCAAGTTACATACCGTCTGTCAATAACTTTGTGCCTCAAAATTTTCCTTGTTTCCTTGTTTCCTTACTCTTCGCACGAGAACGAATTGCTCCAGACTTCGGCGCGCCGACCTCCGAATGCTACTCTGATCTGGATAGGTAATCTATTCTTGGCGTATGAAAGCTTTCAATCCAGATCCAACCATTCAGCCACCTTACAAGCTACTCTAACCTGCTCAAAGCATGGTATTTCAAGTACTCTAGTGCCTTGTAGGATGTTTGCGCCCCCCTCCAACCACAATCTATTTGATTCCGCTCACCCGATCATCCAAACACACGTGTTTCATTTGTCTCTTCCTATTACGGAAGGTGACCCCGTCAGGACATTTTTTGTCACAACTCTCTCGCCGAGCGATAAGTATATAACCGGCATGCAGGTGTTCATTCCGCGATTTCCCTCCACTCTTCTTCCCTTCAATGGAGGAAAAGACCCTCGAAGGAAGCATTGTGCCGGATCAAGTTTATCGCCATGATGTAGACACCTCGAGTGTTGACGAACGACGACTTCTCAGGAAGATTGATCTACACGTTGTACCATGGCTAGCTTTCTTATACTTGCTGAACTTTATGGATAGGGGTAGCATCGGTAATGCGGCGGTTAGCTGTGTATCTAGAATCTTTTACCTGTCATAACTAACTTTAGGTTGTTTCTAGTTGTATGATTTCACAACCGATATACATATCTCGGACAACCAGTATCTAACAGCTTTAACGGTGTTCTTCTTCCCATACGCATTATTCGAGGCAAGTAATTGCGTCGTATACATTTTGAGGTGATAACTGGATCTTCCTATGTCAGCCAGCGAGCAATGTTTTTCTTCGTAAACTTCGCCCCTCTGTATGGCTTTCAATCATGATTTTTCTCTGGGGAACCGTTATGGTTCGTCGTTTCCATAAGTCTGGGAAATCCCTTATTTAATCTGTCAAGACTTTGCATGGTGTCATACGCAACTATGGTGGCCTCGCGAGTAAGTCATGTCCCCCTTTTTGCCTGCCTTCACGAATACCAACACGAATAATACAGCTGTGCGTGTCCTACTCGGACTTTTTGAAGCCGGCATGTATCCAGGAATCGTCTACTACATCTCGAGGTAGATAATCTCCTCCTGTGGATAACAACTCTTTCTCTGAGGAAGTAACATCCAGCTGGTATAAACGTTCTGAGATGGGGACTCGTATCGCGGTATTCTTTTCATCTGCGACAGTCGCAGGAGCTTTTAGTATGTGATATCATGATCAATCGCCTTCTTATGATCCTTATCTATCTTTCAGGTGGGCTCTTGGCGGCAGCCATAAAGAACATGGATGGAATCGGCAACAGACCCGGCAAGTCTCTTGTTACGGCGTCTTTCATATAGGGCTCACATTAAATTTGCCTCAGGTTGGGCTTGGATTTTCATCATAGAAGGACTTGTCACCATAGTCGCAGCCCTATTCTCTTACTGGATCATTCAAGACTTTCCTGACACAGCCAAGTTTTTGACAGAAGAGGAACGTATGTCCACTCACTTCTGACACTATTACTATATCTCACGTCATACTGTCCAGGCGTATTTGTCATCAGACGTCTACAAGAGGACATGCAGTTTAGTGCTCGAGGTGAAAAGTTCAAGATAAAATATGTATATGACAGTTTGAGCGATTGGAAGACCTGGATTGCTAGTGGGTCCTTTTAATGTAATCGTTGTCATTCGTCACTGATATGGCGGTCATAGTGGGGATTTATATGGGTTTGTACGTAGCAGTATCTCAATCAACTGCAACCTTTCCTAATGTGACTTCCACGGAGTGATGGTCCTTTGTACGCCTTCTCGTTGTTTACGCCTGGAATTATAAAGCAGGTCAGACCAAGTATAAATTACATCAATTTTTCTTCTAAACTTTTGTCCACCTTATAGCTAGGTTGTTTCACATGCTTATCTTCCATGATCGTCGAACGATGAACATTCATAAGGTTTTGGACCAACTCAAGCCAACCTACTATCTGTCCCCGTCTATGTATGGGGCTGTTTTTTGACTTGCATCGTTGGACTTTTAGGGGATCGACTTGGGCGTCGCTATTACATCAACCTGTACGCCCGATTCTTTCGAACTTGTTCACATCTTTATATATTAACTCTGTGTCCAGAGGTCTTTTCGGCATCGGTGATTGTATCTTAAGGTTTGCCTGTCTTGGGAGTCGCTAAACTGCTCCCTCTCTCCACAGGACTGGTTGCATACATCATTCTGGTCACTTCCTCGAATCTCGCGCTGTCTTATTTTGCTGTATATCTAGCTGTGTCGTACGCCGATCCATGTTTTGTTACGATGGTCACTGATCAGCGTACAGTGCGATCTTCCCTATCATTCGTAAGTACCCAACATTTGGACCTTTCTGGTCTCATTGACACCTTAATACAGCAAATTCAGTGTGAGGCCCCAACACACAATGCTTTTTCTTTACTTGAACTTGAATTCACTCTCCAGGGCGTGGGTTGCAAGTAATGTCGAGGGGACATACAAGCGCAGTGTCACATTGGGTATGGCCATCGGTTTTGGCAACCTCCAGGGGGCTGTAACAGCCAATATTGTGAGCAAGTTGAAGTCACCTTTATGGGTTCAATGACTCTAGATTTGTTCAGTATCGTGCTACATTCAAGCCATGGTACCGTCTAGGACACGGTATTGTCTTGGCATACATTGCAATCGGTTTTGTTTGTACCGTCATTTTTGGCACATTTCTCCGACGCGAAAACGCGCGCCGCAATCGGGGAGAACGGGATGAAATAATCGAGGGTCTCGACAATAAACGCGCCGACGCAAAGAACGGAGTTTACGAGAGTGTACAAGCGGCTAGGATTGATAAGGGAGATCAGTGGAGTGGTTTCCGATATATGTTATAAGTGGTTTTCCAGTTTCACATGAGTAGTGACTATATATGTATATACCTAGATATTAGATACAATTGCAAGTAAGAGGACTACGTTTAAAGCATGAATCTATCCTGCACCCTTGTCATCGCCGTCGCTGGTGCTGGAAGGGGTCCGTCTATTTCCGCGCCTGGTGGTGGCGTCTCTGGCACAGGGGAATCGACCGTTCTCCTCCGATGATTTTCATCAAGCCACTTGTCCATATCATCCGACCTTCCAACGAAAGGCCGCTTTCCTAGCAGTTCAATCATGTCCTCGCTACAATGAATGAGTGACATACATAGATAATGGGTGTACAGAAAAAGACGAACCGAGTTATAACCTCCCTCTCGAGAAGCAAGCTAGCAACTTTGATGACGTCTTCCCTATGCTCAGTCAATAGATTCCTCGTTCGCTCATACGCATCACTATGTATACAATGAGTAAGAAAACGAGAAAGAGAGATTTAGGACGAACGTAATCATCTTGCGCACTTCTGCGTCCAACATTTCTGCGGTTCGTTCACTGAAAGGCTTTGTCCAATTCTCTTTCGAACCCTTTTCGCCACCATAGCTAACGGGTCCAATGGCCTCATTCATGCCATAGTTAGCACAGGCTTCGAACGCCATACGAGTAATCTTTTGTAAGTCATCCTGAGCACCAGTAGTAATATTTCCTGGCCCGAAGAAAATTTCTTCAGATACTCTGCCACCCAAAGTCATGCATATCCGATCAAGCATCTGAGGGGTTGAGAGCAGGTACCGGTCGGGTGGAAGATACTGAAATTCGGTCAATTTCGTGAAGAACAATGGTAAAAAGTTTGTTACCTGTGCATAGCCCAATGCACCAGTCCCTCTAGGAATGATGCTAACTTTGAGCAGAGGATCAGCATATTCCAAAAACCATCCACAAACAGCGTGGCCGGCTTCGTGGTACGCTACTGTCTTCTTCTCTTCAGGACTAAGAACTCGACTCTTCCTCTCAAGACCAACAATCACACGCTCAATGGCCGTGTCAAAGTCGATGGAGTTGATAAATTCAGCGGCCTTGCGAGCAGCGTGGAGGGCAGCTTCATTACATACATTAGCAATATCCGCACCAGAGAAACCAGGTGTGAGTACCGCCAGTTTCTGTGCAAAGCTGTCAATGTCCTTCGTGAGTTCTTCAGCAAGGCGTAGAGGACCAAGATGGACTTTGTAGATGCCTTTACGGCCAGCAACGTCCGGAAGGTCGATTGCAATGTGCCTATCAAAGCGGCCGGGTCGCATGAGTGCAGGATCAAGAACGTCCGGTCGATTTGTCCCTGCTAACACCACAATGTGTTCGTTGGTACCGAAGCCGTCCATCTCTACCAGCAGCTGATTAAGCGTGGATTCACGCTCATCATTCCCACCGAAGTTACCTCCCTTTGAGCGCGACTTTCCAATGGCATCGATTTCGTCGACAAATATGATACAGGGAGCGTGCTTCTTCGCTGATGCAAAAAGGTCGCGCACTCTGGAGGAACCGACACCGACAAACATTTCAACGAACTCGGATCCAGAGACAGACAAAAAGGGAACAGAGGCTTCGCCTGCAGTTGCCTTCGCGATAAGAGTTTTACCAGTACCCGGAGGCCCGGAGAGAATAGCACCTCGAGGTATTTTAGCACCCAATCGCTCGTACTTCGCTGGCTCCTTCAGAAATTTAACAAACTCCATGATTTCCTCCTTTGCCTCATCCATTCCCGCGACGTCTTTAAACTTGGTTTTGACCTCCGTATCTTTATTGAAGAGCTTGGCGCGACTCTTCCCAATGCTGAAGATCCCTCCGCCCGCATTGCCAGAGCTCCGCCGAGACATCCAATAGAGGAATCCCACCAAAAGGATTGTAGGGGCGAAATTCAGTACTGTGCTGAAAGCAGAGACTTCATCCTGGTAGGCGACGGGGATGCGTTCATGGCTAGGAATGCCTAGCTCCGCCTGCGCCTCATCCAGTTTACGTTCGAATGCATCCACACTGCCAATCGAGAAGTAAAACTCGCCGGCAGGGGCAGCGGGATATATTGCATTGGTTGCGTTAGCGTGAAGCTTGACCCGGACTTTGTGACCATTGACGACAGTGAGTTTGTCAACAAGACCCTTATCTAAAAATGCTGTACGGAACTCCTGCCAAGTTATTTCGCGAGAAGTCGCTCCGGATGCATTGGTATAAGCAAGATAGGCGATAGCAGACAACGCCATCCATCCCAATTGGTTGTTTGTAAAGTTGTTGCCAGAGGGAGGCTCATTATTGGATTTGCCCTTGTCGGAATTCGAGTCGGACTTGTGTGAGTGATTCTCCTTCTGCTGCGATGATTGTTTCTGATGTTGCTGGAAAAAGCCTTCCAGTGCCTTCGGTATGTCCGGTTTCTGTGGAGGGGGTTTGGAGGACGAAGAATCCTGTCCGTGCTGCTCTACGGGTTTCTTGTCATCAGTGGGTTGTGCCTTGACGACAGGGTCATCTACAGCTCTTCCCTGCTCCTTCTTCACTTCCTTGTTGTGGGCATCTGTCTGAAGGCTAGGTTTGGACGGCTCGGTCGGTCTTGTCTGGTTGGAGGGTGCAGTGTAATAACGAAGTGATGCAAGAGGAGATCTGCGTGATACACGAGAGGCCGCACGGAGGGAACGAGGGAGCATTGAAAGGAGGAAAGGCGGAAACGGAGAAGCCGGCTCTTTGATGTCGGAAAATTATCAGCAGATACGCGTCACGTCAGTCTATTATGTAAGCACGATGACTAAACTAGGTCCATGATCCAGTTAAACATTGAAGCGTTCACTTCCGTCGGATTAGATATCATCAACCAATGTCCAGCGTTGAACTCCCGAATAGATGCCTCTGGGCAATTGTGATGTATCATCGCGATTCCCAACACTGAACGTGAAATATAATCATGCTGTGCCGCAGCGAAGAAAACAGGTTGTTTGATGGAATACCTCTCCAGTGGTATCTCTGTATCTATCGTTCAGCGTACAGTCATTAATGAAGGACATATTGACCTTCGTCATCGATGGCATTGATACCTGTGACGACAGCCTGCTTGTTTATCATCAAGATGTATAAATGAGCGGATTGCAAGTGCGATGGGCAATGGTCGTCGACAAACCTTAAACCAGCACAAAGGTGCAGCAAACCCATCTTTGAAAGATGACATCCACTTATCCTGATGCTACAGGTGCAAATTCACCCAAATTGTTAGTCTAACTCAAGGTCTTTCGAGAGGAGTTACCATGGGCGTGAGGTAGGATGGTAAGGACGTTTTTTTGTCTGCCACTAACCATGCCCTCAGTGCTCCAATTGGTGCTACATCTGTGACCCACATCTTAGGATCAAGTGGAAACATTGCGTTGTATAGTGATTGCATCTAGGTACCAATCGTTAGAAGTAATGCCTCAGATTCAGTGTCAACTTGCATGTTCCGCAAGAATCTTCACAGAATCCTCCTCTGCTAAGAATAGAATATGTCCACACAGCTCATATCCACACATTTTTTTAGTCTGAAGAAAATTGAGCAAGAGACAGGAAGTGTTATAGAAATATGTAAAATTACTGCGATGGCTGTATCTTCCATCTTTTGTTTAGGTCGTGGTGCACAGTAAGGGACAGCAAGGAAAGCATAACCCCGAAATCGTTCACTGTGTAGATTAGCAAGTCGTGAGGCAATCTTAGAACCTCTGAGAAGTGAATTGAGTGGTCAGATAAGGCCTGACATTCTTAAGTGCGACGAACATGCCATGGCCAATCACTACTGCTACATCTATCGCCTCGGCGTCCAGGATGTCAATGATATCTTGACATATTAGAGTGGGCTTGTACGCCTCGGCATTTGTAGGCTTGGAGGAGCTACCGAAACCGAGCAAATCCAGGATGACGAGACGAAATCCATGATGTTCCCCAAAGCAGGTAGCCTGCTCCTTCCAGATGCTAGATGTCGCGGGGAAACCGTGCAAGAATAGAAGTGGCGGCAAAGTCGAATCCTTGCCTGCTTGATGAAAATAGTTGTAGTAAAAGCCACGGGATGTTCTGAGCGTCTTGTACAGTGCGTTATCCATTGAAGCATATACATGGGGGCAATCCAGGGCGAGGTGCATATATCTGGACTCGTGTCGATCATTTTTGGACTACGCATTATTAATGAAAGGTTGGTTCAAGGACCAAGTCGAGCATGAGTCAACGTTCACTTTAAGAACGGTTTAAGCTCAAGGTGAAATATTGATTGAATCAACATGATATATACTTATCATCGATATGCATGTTCTTCTGGAATCTGTGGCTTTCTGAATTGATACAGTAAGTAGCAAGACACCACACGTTCAGAAGTCTAAGTCATCGATGCCTTACCAAGTGATGATCACAACTTAACATTCTTATGCTTAACCTCTTAAAATTCCGCTTTTCGGAACAAAAGAGTTATAATGCAGTATTCAAATCACATCCCACTCACTGCGAGGTCATCCTTTTCTTCTTCAACCTCAAATGCACAACAGTATTGATCTCTATCCAACAACACAAACCCCTTCCCATCTGGTGCCCATTTGATGTCCCTCGTAATAAATGTTCCTGAAACAAGAGGCTGAACGACAGGAACATCTTGTGCAGCGGATTTTTCACTTACTAGCTGGCACACCAATGCATTCTGCTATCTCTTCTTCTTCTCCTTCCTCGCCTACCCATTCGTTGCTCCATGTATAGACACTAGGACTTCCACAACAAAGAGCTAAATTGCCTTTACGCATAGGATTCCAGTGCACATGTTGGACAGGTTGAGCATGCAGAAGCACAGAGCGCAGTCTTGGGCAAAAACTTTGCGAAGATGTTGGAAAATCAAAGATGTGAACTGCTGTCGGCATAGTCTCTGTTTCGGTGATTAGAAAGACGTAAACAAGAAGAAAAAATGTTCAACCAGATCGAACACAAAGTAAGGTACCATTGACATTCCATTCCATCTGTATTGTCCCGCTTTTTGGATTTGGTTTGGTTGCATCGGCTCTGATAATCGGAACAGTGCACGGTCCTCGAAGCCGTTCATCTGTTTCATACCCCTCAGTAGACGTAGCAACAGAATAAGTAGATCACATCACATGACAGAAATCCTCGGCCTTCAGTCGCCTCAAGCCACTTCGAAGGCTCTCGCCAAACTGTCTTGGACATGACCGAGTCAGTCGGCTAAAAGGTATGATCAAGAGAAACATACTACGCCATTTGGTACTCTACTTGACAACTGGAAAGTGACAATTGGTGACCAAGTAAGGTTGTCCAGTATATGAACCTGTTGTAATATCAAGGTTAAATCGGACGGGTACATGAACACATAATCGAACACACCTTGTCATCCCATCCACCAACGGCGAGAAACAGGCCATTTGGATGCCATGCAATGCATCGGATCCCAAAACCAGGATCTCGATCAGGAGAAAATGTGGCTATAGTATTTCCGGCAAGATTTAAGACATAGAGTTTATACTGGATTTGAACCTGAGCATCTGACACGTATTGTTTGGTAATCTTCAGACCTCGAGAGGGCCTTCCCACACCGCTAAATGGTCACCTGTGGGCGAAAGGGATAAAGATGATAGTGAGACCGTAGGAAGCGGGAAATGCTGCGCTGCCTCATCACATTCTACCGTCGAAAATTGTGATTACGACTCACCCTGATTAGTCTATAAGAATCAAGAACGTCGTAGACCCCGAGTGTTTCTTTAGATTTATGACGTTCTGCCAGGACAAAGTATCGTCCATCTGCGCGAAATGCATAGCCTGAAGTCGTTTCAATGCTGGTACGAGTGTTTTTAACATGATATATTACCTTTGTCCGGATGCACAGGAAATTGGATATAAGTAGCAGCTCCTGTTACCAGCGACCATATGGTGACACGTAACTAAGAAGTCGAAGGTTAAGATGGGGAAGGCAGAAAGGGTAAACTCCTGACACCCCACTCAGAGAAACACAGAACTGTCCGTCCGTCAGGAGCCAACTCAGCTTTGACTAATCCTGACGAATCGCGTCAGAGTATTGCATGTGGTACGAGCACATTTCAATTACCTTCCGCTCCACAATCTATTCGCCCTATCCAATCTTCGTCTTGCAATTTTCTGAGATGGACAACCCCACGTTTAGCGCAGGCAGCAAGGATAATTTCAGAATCGCAGGACCACCCTAAATGAGATATCCATGCCTCCTGAGTGGGATTTAATACTGAGCCTGGCTTTGCTTTGAATGTTGTAAGAGATGCGTGGGTAGGTGATCGCGACGCGTCGAGGAGCCAGGTGCGTATGATTTGAAGGGTGTCTGTACGCCTGATGATAAGCCTGTCCTCAATAGCGGTAAGAATGAACTGGGTCCCGGGACTAAAAGCGACAAGAAAGGAAGATTGTTTATAAATTTCAGTGAAGTCCATAGACAAAGGTGATAACGCCTAGTTAGTGGGGACTAAATTGTGCGTCACTATGTAAGTCACGGATAGAACGCTTCACGATTCTCACGTTCCAAATTTTGTCCTCGAGACCCTTTAACTTTACTCTTGAACCTCGTCATCATGCCTCCTATGGCTTTCAATGGTGTCGTTACGAAGGCAGGGTTTATGAGGAAGACTGTCACCGTAACAGTGTCGAGATGGGTGATTCACAAAGTAACGGGCAAGGTGAGCTGGCCTATTGACGAGGTAATGAATTTAAGTCTGACTTTTCATCGTGTCAGCGTATCGAACGGAGTAAAAAGTATCTTGTACACGACGAAAAGAATCGTAGGTTTCATCGAGTCCGCGCGAAATTCTTTTTCACCCCTTTCAAATTAGAACTACGCAAAGATGACTTGGTCGTTATTCGCAACTGCCCACCGATTTCTGCTTTGAAACGATTCAAGCTCGAAAGAATTCTTAGAAGTCCATCTGCAGAACGTGATTCTGCATGGCTGCGGCCAACAACTTCAACTTCGTCATTGTGAAAGTTTCATGCTAGTGCCCTAGAGCTGAACTAACGAAACAAACTCTGACTGCCTGTCACATTGAATATCACGTCATGTAGCAAGTATGCCTGAGTGTTGGACGGGTTTTGGCTCTTGTTGAGTCTGTAGTTGTTGCAGAGCAGTTTGGATTTCTATAATCTATAAAAACGTTGAACAGCAGGTATCTACTTGAAACACTTTGAATCGAACCTCCATTTTCTTCTTTTCTTGCTTCCCTTGGATGTCTATGAGTTGCATCTCGACGCGTTTACTTAAAAGAATGAGTAACTGAGCTAAAAAGTGTGGGAGGACCGCTCACATCTCTGAGCGAATAAAATCCAATCGTGTTTCGACATTGCTCTTTGCTTCTTCCTGATCCTGCTTCATTAAAACAGGGCCGACCATCTTGAATACTCTATTTTCCGGTGTCAGCATCCCGAATTCCTGTAGAATGGAATCAGCAATCACAAGGGTCTCGAACTCTTGCCTCACCTTCCTAACAAGCTCGTTCTCCGAGAGCTGTGCATCCAACCTCTGTCGTGCTTCGACAGCGAGCGATAACTCGCCTTGTATTTTTTGAAATTCTGTGGAAGCGAGTTGTATCTTAGCTTGCAGAGATTCAGCCATACTGAACTTTGCTTCGTCGTCACGAATGTACTACTTGTTTGTCATCAACATGTCCATAAATCAATGACCGTTATCTACGACTGTTTTACCACGTCTACATACATTAGTTACGTACCACACGTATCTGTACACATATAAATTCTAAAAAGACAGAAGTTTGTCAGGCTTTGATTTTCTACCGACTTGAAACTACATTCGACGTTGACGCTCTGTTCCCACTAAAGCAAATTGTTAAGCTAACCGTATAAGACTCGGAAACAACATACCAGCTTGTTGCCGCCTGTATTCCCGTAGATCTTTTGTAGCATCAGGTCCAACAATTTTACCCCAACCAGCCAGGGGAACAACGATTGCAGTGGCATTGTCTTCTCCACCAAGCTCTTGAGCAAATGCAAGAATACTTTCCGCCGCAGCTTTCGGGTCCCGCGCTTCCCTAGCAAGGTCAACGACCTCCGCGTCTGAAAGGATTGATGAAACACCATCGGACACAAGAACAATGTACGCCCAGTCTTTCCCTAAATGAGGAATGGATGAAGCAAGGTCTTTAATAAAACGAGGAATGGAGAGCGTCACCATCTAAAAGTTTGGTCTGAACCTGAGGTTCGGGCGTCACACCATACTTTTTGAAGCGCAGATCTCCAAGGCTGAGATAAAGTTAAATCGGATGATCTAACTTAACACCATGAGAACAGACCATCGGGTATTTGCCAGGGCCCCCATCCATCTGAATGAACATCAGAGACCACTTGAATACAATAGACCTGGGCAAAAAGGCATACCTTGATTCACCAAATGAATCCGTAATAAGGGAAGCACCCATCATGCGCCGTAATCGTATGGACTCTACATGCGCATCAGCATGGTGGGTTTCAGTCATTGGAACAACTCTGCCAGCGTTCACTGAACAAAGCAACACGCGTGTATCTCTGAAAAGATAAGTTGCCAGCAGTTACAGAAGACAGGAGTCTTACCCGCAATGAGCGACCGTCAGCACCAATCTTTCGGAAGAAAAAAAAGGCGTAGCAGGGGCATCGAGAGAATGTAAAAGGACAACTGATGCTGTTGCACCGCATGACTGAGAAACAGGATCTGAGGACAAATTTCGGTCCACCTGCAGAGTGAAGCGATTACAGATGTTAACAATTCGTGCTGTTGGAATGACGCGCCTCAAAAAATGCCCCCGTAGCACGAGCCTCGAGATCCAATGCCGGTGTGCTTTCTGTGCTAATTATCCAGGGAGCGAGAGCGCCACCTCTGAATCTCCTAAAATAACCGCCCAATTCCTTGGCCCACGCAAAGAGTTCAGGTATGGCAGCTTTATTGACGGACTCGAAAATCCCGTGCAGCTCTTGGCGTAAATATTGTGATACTGCTGAACCTCCATGCCTGAGCATGTGAGTACACCCTGAGAAGTAGGACAAGAAAGAAAACTAACCCGTCATAGATGCCAATAAACGTAACTTGTCCGGAGAACGCAGCTCCAACCTCACTGGGATCCCAGTCGATACCAAGAGCTTTTTTATTGCTAAGACGGAGTTCTTCTGAGTTTAGTGAGAGAGTTGCGTAGGCGTAAAAATCTTCTTGGTGGCTTTCGAGAGCGTTGTAACGATAAGGGCATACAACAAAGTCAATAGCGTACCTTCTGTTACCCCGGGAATTGGCAACACCAATGACCTTTGGTGAATGTAATGGTATCCGAATGATGCCGCCTGTTGCCAAAGTCAAAGTAGAATAGAGAACTACTGAATCGAGTGTACCTTGTGTAGCAAAACGTACATAATCATGGTATCTACGAATTGCTGACAAGGAATTGCGAATTTGTAACAGTCGGAGAGCCATTCACTTGGCAGCCACGCATCCCACCCTGGGGGGTTTAATTTCGGTTGACTGTCGTGCATTGTGATCGCGACGCAGTCCGAGAACGTCGTTATTTCACACACCCAAACAAAGTCCGCATTATATTCAGTTGCCATTTAGACCCAGATTCGACTTGTTCCTTAACCTTTTATCATTCACCTTCGTTCGCCCATAAAAGCTGCACAGATCGACGGAAAACGCGTATGACACTCTGCTATTAATCTTTCATGTAACATGGGCGGAAACCAATCGTTCCCCAAGATCACTGCGCAAGATCGTGCTATATTAGAGTGAGCATTTGCTCCTTTGCTCTTTCAATGGTACAGTTCTCTCATATGGTCTAATCTAGCCTCAAGTTGCAGCGCGATAAATTGCGGCAGTATCAGAAGAAGGTATTAACTGGTCTTGTCTGGCCATTGCATGGGTTGACCCTGTGAAGATACAAGTGATACTCGACAAGGAACATGCCATTGCCAGAACTCATCTTGCTGCTGGCCAGAAGGACCGGGCCATCATCGCTTTACGTCGGAGAAAGTATCAACAAAGTTTGCTTCTGAAAACAGATAGCCAATTGGAAAATCTGGAACAACTAGTATGGAGTGTCTTTTCTTGTTCGAATAGTCACAGACAACGGCTTGTCTAGGTTTCTACGATTGAGTTTTCTTTAGTAGAGGTGTCTGTCCTCCACGGACTCAAACAGGGGAATGAGGTCTTGAAGGAGATTCACAAGGAACTTAATGTCGAGTCCGTAGAGAGACTGTTAGGAGAAACACGAGAAGCCAGAGAATACCAGATAGTGAGTAGTTGGGACGTCGCTGTTCTACTTAGAGGAGTCAATTATACTACAAATAGGAAATTTCGGAATTGCTCTCAAATACTCTCACTCTTGATGAGGAAGACGCTGTCCAAACTGAACTTTTGGAATTAGAATCACAACATGTATGTTTAGGCAACTTCTCATCAAGTATCACAATTAATTCTTGATTTTAGCTTGAAGCTTTACCGCGAATTGTTGAATTGCCTTCAGTGCCAACGTCAAAACCGGTCAGCGAAACA